>PVKS010014242.1:0-48788 GCA_004027875.1 Aplodontia rufa | reverse complement strand
GAGTCAGACTTCCCAGGCCCTGAAACCTAAGGGAGTGTGCTTGGCGGATTTGTAAATTGTCCAGCACCAGTGGCTCCTTTTCTCATTCCACTGCCTGCTTCCTGAACAGGAATTTAGCTGCTCTTCTCCAGCTGCCCTGCAGACACTTCAGAGCAGATAATGTAAAGATTCACAAGCTGAAAGCATGGCCTGGGAATCATACTGAGATCTCTCCGAGAGTTACCCTTAGATGATCTAGATGGAATTTGGGGCTTTTGAGTTGGCGAAATTCAGGTAAGATTGTGGACTCTTTAGCTGATATTTTAATAGGTTGAAAATTTAAGCACCTTTGGATGGGGAGGATTTACATGGAATGGATGTGTCTTTGAAAGAAGAGCAGACTGTGGTAGGCAAGCATAATACTAACCCGCCTCCCCTATGTTCATATCCCCAAACCCGTGAACATGTAACATTAAACAGTAAAAATGACTTTGCAGATATGAACACTATGGTTTTTAAGATAGAGAGATAAACCCAGATTATCTGGTTGACCCAGTCTAATCACACAAGCCCTTAAAATCAGAGAAATGTTATTGGCTGTTGTCAGGGAGATGTGATGACACATGAGAAATGCAACGACCTGGTTTTTAAGGTGGAAAAAAGGGTCACAAGCCAAGGAATGCAGGCGGACTCTAGAGGCTGGAAGCGCAAGGAAATGATTCTCCCCTAGAGTTCCCCAAATGAATGCAGCCCTGCCAACACCTTGATTCTAGCACAGTGAGATCCAGGCTGAACTTTTAACCTGCAAAATTATAAGATAACAAATCTGTGCTATTTTAAGCTATGAATTTCGTAATTTCTTAGGCAGCAATACAAAACTAAACAGAAATGATGATCAAAAGGTTTTCCCTCATTCCTGATGTAGCCTTTCCCATTTGGGAAATATTTGGATTCAGCAGAAATGGCAAACATTTATGCTGGTAATTTCTTAGATCCAATCTGTCTGACTGAATTTATATTCCTGTATTAAAAGAGTAGTTTGTGCTAGAGTAGAATACACTCTGAAGTGAGCACTTATAACAATATTTCGTATATATAATTGTTCCCCAGAAATAGCTGTTGAAGGAATAAACGAACATCAGGCTATGGGGGGATTATAATTACTTGATTTTAAAGTGCTGTTTACTAGATCTTCTAAAGAACTGATGACTTTTATATCTTTGTGATTCTAATTTATGGTGGTCATATTTCTGCAAAATACATCTTTGTGATACTACCAAATAATTCAGTTAACTTAAAGGAATGTGCAAAACCTTAATAGGAGAAATAATTATATGATCAATTTCAAAATCAGAAAACACTTTCAGTATATATTGTAGAAAAAATTTCAACTTCTTTATCAAAAGAATTCTTAATGGCTGTTGGTCATTGCTGCTTCAAGAAAATTTAGTGCAAATTTCATCAATGGTTATCAAAAAGGGGTTTTGTTCATTTTCTCTGCAAACAAATGTTGCTACATTAACACTGCGCATGTAACAAATTGGCTTGCCTAGGAATTTAAAAACTATCAACATAAGCCAGCCCTGCAACTAAAACACTCAAACATCTCAAGAGCCATCCTAAACCCAAATTCACCTAAAGTATGGAAGAATAACAATAAAACCCAAACTTATCTGTAGAAATGATAAAAATAATTTGGCTGCTTTTATGCTGAAAGTATTTTTCTTATTAATATGGCACATTACCCATTCCTATATGCTACTGCCTAAACAGCAGCATCATTATTTTAGTTGCTGGAGTATCACAGTGTTAAGAATATCTGCTTCTTGTAGTGTCAGGCTTTCATCTGTCAGCTCTTTATTTGGAAATGAAGTCACCAGAATGAAGTCAAGGGTTGCAAATTCAGGACGAGACTGTACAATAAAGTCCCGAACATCCAAGATTCTAAACAAATAAGATAAAAATAATTTGTTATACAAAAGGAATATTTCCATGCAAGCAGTTACCTAAAACCAGATTATCATAATAAAAAATTACACAATTCTAACTGTGACTTCAAGGGGTTATAACTTTCTTAAAATAATTTCAATGAGGGGGCACTGGAGCATTGCCTAAGTGGTTAGAGCACTTGCCTGACATGCACAAGGACCTGAGTCTGAACCACAGCACCATGTACACAACTGGGTGTTGGGAGAAACTAGAACCAAATGAAAAAATAAAATTGATCCTTTCTCTCTTTCCCTCTCTCTTTTTTAAAAAAGTAATATCAATGGAAGGATTTAACTTAGGTCTTTAAGTTGAAACATAAGGATTAACTTTAGAGTATACCACACATTTTACCGTAGAATATATACAACCTTCAGACAAGTTATGAATAAAATAACTATTAACAATATTGTTATAATTAAAAGTGTAGGTCACAGTTTTTTTAAAAAAGGGCTGGGGATGTGGCTCAGTAGTAAAGCACATCTGGGTTCAGTCCCTGATACCAAAATAATAATAATAATAATATTGATGATGATGATGTTGATGATGTTGTTACTAGCATATGGCTCAGAAAAGGTAACTTGGACTGCCATATGGAAATGTGCATTCAAAACTACGAAAAGTGTAAGTCAGAAATAATTTTTAAAAACCACTCTTACATATGCACACACTAAGATTATATTCTTTAGAGTCTTGCTTCAAAGAACAAAGTACTAATATATAAATGACTATTAAAGGGACATTTAAAATAGTTTATTTGAAGTATTATAGTTAATAACATAAATTTTATTTATACTACACATTTATATAAGAATTTGCTATAAAGTTAATCACAACTAGACTTATCATAAATTCTTTAAATGCATAAAGTTCAAATAAAGTTTTACTTCGTTAAATGAAATCTGATTCTACTTCATATGATTTTAGCAACAATGCAAAACTATAGCTCTTGCTGGGTGTGGTTGCACACACCCGTAATCCGAGGGGCTCAGGAGGCTGAGGCAGGAGGATCACAAATTCAAAGCCAGCGTAAGCAAATTAGCAAGACCCTATCTCAAAATAAAAAATAAAAAAATGGGCTGGGGATGTGGCTCAGTGGTTAAGTGCTTGTGGGTTCAATTCCCAGGATCAAAAACAAAACTATAGCTCTCAGTTTTTGTATATATCTGAATTAACATTAGTATTTGGATGGTTTACAGGGATTACCACCTATTTCACCATTTCATTTCTTATACACAGCTATTATCCTCCTCCTCGTTTTATTTATTTTTAGTACTGAGGATTGAAGCAGGGGTACTCTACCACAGAGCTATAGTCCCAATCCTTTTTTGATTCAGGGTCTTGCTAATTTGCAGAGACTGGCCTTGAACTTTCAATCCTTCTGCCTCAGTCTCCCAGTTCCTGGGATTAAAAGTGTGTTATTACCACACCCAGCAGCCTTCTTTCAGATATTTTTTTTTCTGACAAAAATTTACTTCAAAAGTAAAGCTATAGCCGGGTACGGTGGCACACAGCTATAATTCCTGAAACTTGGGGGGCCAAGGCAGAAGGATTCCAAGTTCAAAGCCAGCCTCACCAACTTTGAGAGACCCTGTCTTAAAATAAAATATAAAAAGAGGGGTGGGGTGGGGTTGTGGCTCAGTGGTAAAGCACGCCCATGTTCAATCCCTGGTACCAAAAAAATACAAACAAGTAAAGTTACAGAATTTCACATTATGCACTACTCAAGTTGCAGATAGCGTTACTTGGTTAAGTAACAGCAAACTTTGCTGGGAAAGAAGCTTACCTGTGTGTACTATTGAATTTTTGTATTAAACGACTTCCATCTGCTAACCTGATTTGAATTTTTGTAGTTGGCACTGAATCATCAATAAGAACAACCGCATTAAGTATTGACTTATCTTCTTCTTCTGGAGAGGAAGGTGTACTGATTATCTCAGGTGTAAGGCTAAGAAAGAAGAATTTAAGAACACAACTGAATATATAAGACATCATCAACTACAGATAATAAATGGAACAATAGCGGATTCTCAAGTGATTTCTTATATGACTTTTGGATAAGGAAGAACATCATTTCATTTGGGCTTTCTCTACTTCTTCCAATCTCTTTTGTTACATTAAAATTGTTTTGGATCCTATGATTCTCACAAAAGTCTAATCTCTCTCAAAAGTCTAACTTTGCATCCTTTGCATCTTTACCTGATAATTCAACAAACTATTTAGCACAATAGTTTAGTCAAAAACCAAAGCAACTGGGCTGGAGTGGTGGCTCAGTGGTTACAGTGCTTACCTGGCATGAGTGATGACCCGGGTTTGAACCCTAGCACCACATACACAACTAAGCATCAGAGCAATGAAAACCAGATGAAAAACTAAAAAAAAAAAAAAAAAAAAAAATTGATTCTCTCTCCCTTTCTCTCCACTCCCTCTCTCTTAAAAAACAAAACAAACAAAAAAAAAGCAACTTTGACATGATGTCAACGAATGACTAAGATAAGATAAACTTGATTTCAAATCCTGGCTATGTTAATTGCATAAAATTAAGTCAATTGTTTTGAATTTTAGTTCTAGCCTTTATAAAATGAGAATACTACTACTATTATGAAGGCATGCTACTCCAGTAAGTCCTTAACATACTGCCTAGAACACCATGTCTCAGGTGGCAGCTATTTATTACTGCACAAACCGCCTGCCCAAAACTATTAATTTAAGCTTGGATGATATTACTGGAAAACATTTGATTTCAGTAGTTATTGCTTTGCAAAAAAGAAATAACCCAGGTATTGATGTATTTTTATTCATGGTGATAAATTTATAATGAAGCTTCTTGGAACATTTTATCATTTGAACTTGATTACTAGTGACCTTAGCACTGCTTTCCCATTTTTTATTGGTGCACTATAGCTTTACATAAAGAAGGGGCTTGTTTTACAGTTCCATACATAAACAATTAATTGTGAGCCAGTCCCCTCCCCAGCATACTCCTCCCTGGTTTCTTTTCTCATTTAATTTCCTCCCCATTATATATATATATGATTACATGTGTGTAATTTTTTTTGGCTCTTTTAGTTTTAAAGGCCCGTGTGGGAGCTATTCAGCATCTTAGAGGTGCTGGATATGCCATACGGTATTTATATCCCCCTTACCTTCCCCACACTCTCTCCTTCCCCAGCCCCTACTCCGTGAGGGCCCCGTATTTGTTGGGTCTATTTTCTAAACTTATTCATCTCTCTTTCCTGCTCTCTGCTGTTGACAGGATGAACAGTCACTGTAAGTCAAACGTTTATGTCAAAGATAAGAGTGCTCTTTTGGTGATGATTAAAACAAATGAAGTCACATCCTTTATAGATATAAAAATTTTCATGTTCTCTCGGTCATCTTGAGGAATTCTTTCAGAGTGTTGGAATTTATTTTCTCAAATACTGAGATTTAAATGTTTTCTTTTATGAGTTATTTTCTTAATACTTTCTATAAAACCAAGCTCATCCTAACTCACTCCTATCCAAAAGATTTCTCAGAATATACAGTAAGTTAGTAAATTCATTTTCCCTTTCTTTAGATAACACTTTCCCTATCTTTAGCTACTTCCTGACAAAGATTTTAGAAATGGAGACTACACATATGAGACATGAAAAAGGAAATTACAGTTTACACTAAATTATCTGATATTAAAGAAGTTTTTCCTCCAAGTTTGGAACTGAGGTCTAAAACAGTTGCACTCTCAAGCTCGTTTACTGTGCCAGCAGTTCAGTGTCCCTCGCATAAAGCAGAGGGAAGAAAATCACAGAGAAGACACAGAATGCAAAGGCCCTCCTCTCTCCATCGGACCATAGCCAAGGATACACATTACCATTATCACCTAACCACCACCACCACCACCACTAGGACATTCCACTGTTTCACTGAAATCATGCTGCAATGTAGTGTTGCATAATAGTTAGCAGCATAGATCCTACAGTCTGATAATCTGGCTATAATCTGCCACTGATAAAGTGTGTGACCCTGGGCAAGTCACTAATCCTCACTGTGCCTGAGTTTCCTTGATAAAAGAGACAACAGCAGCATTATTGTAAAGATTAAATTCATTAGGCTACAAAGGCATTTCAAACAGTGTTCTTATACAGTTGGCACTACCTGAAGGTGGGCTAGGACCATTAAAATTATTATCCCAACAACAACTCTGGAAAGAAAAGTTATTCCCATTATCTCTACTGACAAATGAGAAGGCTGGGGTTTATTCTGGGCTGCTTTCCATGACATAAAATTGCCTTAGATTGATGTTTATGTAATCTAATGGTTTATGTTTAAGAAATTCTGAACAGGAAGTTCCTTCTAAAACATGGAAGTACAAAATGGGGAAACTACTAGATAGGGAAAGATCGTGCGTTTCCTTCTAAAACGTGTGTATGTCAAAATGAAATTATATGAACAATATTTGAAACCAGCATTATGAACTTTCAAAAGAATATAGGCCCTTGCTTTTTATTGAAAGACGTGCTCAGAATCACAGAGCTAAACGGCGGGTGAGAAGAAGATGTGGTATAAATGCACCATTTTAAAAGTTACGTTGATTTTAATATTTAGCTTTCAAAGTCACACTTGTTTGCTACTTAAAACTTTCTGCTAATCAGTTGATTAAACCATACTGATATTTTTACATATTAGTTTTACATTTCAAGTTTCACATTAAAAAGATTTGTGCTTTTTAATTTTTTTAAGAAAGGAAAGTTAGTTGATGAAGCAAGATTTCTAAGTAAATAAGAGGAAAGATGTGGATTGCAATTCCCTCAGGAGAAAAAAAATACCTTCTTCAAACTCAAGGAAGGTAGGAAGGGTACATACAGATATTAATAAACTTGGATGCAGAAGGTAATATTAAAAAAGCTCCTGTCAGACTTTATTTCTTAAAATAAAGCCTTAATGTAAACTCTAAAGAGATTGTTCACTTTTTTAGAATACATGCTACTCAGTCAACATTCAAGTTCATTTATATAAAGGCTCACCACCCAAATTGCCTTCTAGTTTAAATTTTCTATAGATTGGAAGCTGATAAATTTAAAGACTGTATTTCTCGGTCTCCTCATAGCTTGGTTTTTATAAATATGCTTTTTTTTTTTTTTTTTTTACCAAGCAAACAATACCATCTGCCTACACACTTGAGGGTTCTCACATTTATGGATTTGACTGTGGATTGAATATTTAAAAAAATCTGTGCTCAACATGTACAGACCTTTTTCTTCTCATTCTTCTCTAAACCAAGTATAATAATAACCATTTACATGGTACTAATATTGTATTAAATATTATAAGTAATCTAGAGATGACAAAGCAGATGGGAGGATGTGCATATTTCATATGCAAACAGTCATGTGTCACTTAACAACGGGAATATACTCAGAAATGCATCATTAGGTGATTCCACTGCTGTGTGATTGTAGAGTGTACTTAATACAAACCTAGACTGCATAGCCTACTACACACCTAGCCTATATACTGTATATATGTGGGATAGCTTATCAGTCCTAGAGCCATGATGAGCAAAACAATATGAAATTAAATAGAGCACAAGAGAAACTATGTAATCGAGATATGTGGTGAGCACGAGATGTCTAAAGCTGTTCCCAGGAAGCAGGGTACACTGTCTTAGAGTAAACTGAACCTGTAATAAATACATAAACCAGTAACTTATACATTTATTATCAACTATTACACACTGTGCATAATTGTATGTGCTCTCCTTTCACAGGACTGGCAGCACAGATGGTTTGTTTATACCAGCACCACCATAAACTTGTAACGTGTTGTGCTGTGATATCAGAATGACTGTTCCACCAAGCAATGGGAATTTTCAAGTCTATTACAATCCTGTGGACCATCATTATACGTGTAATCTGTTGTTTGAGACGTCATTATGCAGTGCATGACTATGCTATGCCATTCTATTTAAGAGATTGAGTAGCCATGGGTTTTGGTATGTTCAGGGGTCCTGGGACCAAACCCCTGCAGATACCGAGGGATGGCTGAACTTGTTTGATGAAAGAGAGCACTGTGAGGTGGAAGCTCTGCAGCTCCAGGTGCTGAGGCACTTAGATGCTGTAGAACAATCACGTTCCAGTGTTTCCAAGCAGCTGACAGGGGCACGGGAGTTGTTTTGTCAGAGCAGTGCTATATATTATTTGTCTCCTGACCAAGGTAAAGCTTGGTTTGCTGTCTGTCCCAGAAATTTTACAAATCAGACAGACCCTGTAAGAGACCCCTTACTATTTAAAATAATAAGTAGAATCTGTTTTTTATAATCAAAACCTTGACATACGGCCAATGATTAACAGGGAATTCACACCACTGATCTTGGTCACTCTTTTACATATTTCTTTTCTATCATTTTCTCCAGCCATTTGTCTTACAAGGAAAAAGACTGAGCTTTGTGAGATATTATCATCAAATAACACTCTTATTTTCATAAGTTAAATGTGCAGATTATAATCATTAACCTTTTTCAGCTGCTTTTCCTTTATTGTACCTTCTTCAATCTAAATTCTGATTTACTATATTTCTTTAAGGATGTACATTCTAATATTAATTCTTAGTTAAAATTTATATGGCACAGAAAGAATAAGAATACAGCAAAAAGATGACTTGGCATTTTATTCCTTCTAATTAAAATCATAATTTCAATGAATACCAAGGAAAAAATGAGAAGGGCTAGATATGTGTATATCTGCCTGGGGTGGGCATTCCTAGTTATACAAACAAGAGGAGGGAAGAAATAATACAATTCAAGAGAAGCTTGTTTGAGGCATGGTGGTACATATCTGTAATCCCAAAAGCTCAGAAGGACTGAGGCAGAAGGACTCCAAGTTTAAGGCCAGCCTGGGTAAGTCAGCAAGATCCTGTCTCAAAATAAACAGGGCTGGGGGTGTTGCTTAGTGGTACAGCACCCCTGGGTTCACGTTCAATTCCTAGTACGGGGGTAGGGGAGTCTAACCTGTGTTGGCAGGGAAAAAAAATGAAGGAGAAGAGCTCCAAGTAGAGTTTGGGTAGTGAAGGGTCTGCATCCTAAAAATCAAAACTGCATCAACATATATTCCTATGTTCCCTATCTGTTCCAGAAATCAGTTTCTATCAGGGGAAAAATATACAGAAAAGGAGATTAGAAATAGCAAAGTATAAAGAACCAATATTAAATTCCTTCCTATTTTGAGAAAGGAGAAGGGAATAGACAGTGTGCACAGACAGAGGACTTGGGAGCTGAGGATGTAGATCAGTGGTAGAGCACTTGCCTACTATATTATGTCTGGCTGCAAAAAAGAAAGAAAAAGAAAAAGGGCTTGGAAGGAAAGGAATAAAAAGAATAAAGAATGCAAAAAACCGTACTTTAGAATTATCAATGCCATAATTCTACATCATCTACAATATGATGACAGAGGGTAATTTTCAAAAAATAATTTTATAAAATTTATGAAGACTATGTTAAGTCATGTCTATTTTAAAGAAATACACTCATACATTATGTTATGTACAGTAGCTTTTAAATTGTGCACTTCAAAGTCCTAGGGGTTCTCTGGAAAAGTCTCAGAGATAATTTCCTCCTTTATAATAATAAGAGCTCAGGTTTTGCATGTTGGGTTTTCATAACTTGAAGAAAATCTGGGCACTTAAAAGTCACTGAAAAACACTCATCTAAGCATACTGCTCCTGCTGAGTATACTGCACACAGCTTACTACTTACTCCGGGTAAACATGCATGCTTGAAGTTGTGATGTAAGATTTGTACTGTTTTATGTAATCAACAACCCTTTATGATTTTCCCTTTTGAAACCATGGAATTTGAGACATGCAGAATAGTGGTAGAAAAGCATAGATAGACTGAAGAGTTTGAACCCCATATCCTCATGACCAGCTCAATCATCCGGGGCAAATTATTGCATCTGCAAAATGGAGTAGTAGCATTTCTATACATCAAAGAGTAGCTATTCAGTTAATGCATGCAAAGTGTGGTTAGGGATGCAATAATTATGCTAAGTATGATAAGCTAGTAATACCACATTTGCTCGTCAGATTCATTGGGGGTTTTTTTCCCCATTTTTTAAGTTGGTGTATTGTAGTTGTACACATTGATGGGATTTGTTGCTATATATTTGTATATGCACACAATATAATTTTGGCCAATATCATTCCCCAGTTATTTTCACTTTCCACATGTATGATTCTACCAGGAAGGTCTTCATTCTTCACTTTTTACTACCCAAGTCATTTTGGTCTTTTATTCTCAAGGAAAATTCATGTTGAACAAAGAAGTATTTTTCTCATTGTAGGAGGTTTACCTTCCGAGTTTTTGCCCTTCTCCACTAAAAGCCTTAAACCTCAATCTAGGTTTTATGTATTCTTGATCCTGATGATCTTCCATATCCAAATTCACTTGGCCACCATGAACCAGTCGCTGAAGCTCCAGGGGAATCTCTCTTTAAAAAAATGAGGGGGAGGGAATTTTAGTTAAGATTTTAAAACATTATATTGTTGAGATTACTATTACTGATCATTAGCTACACTATAAAACAGTTTTCATTTAACTTCTAAAAATTTCCATGATGACTGACACTGTAAAACAGTTTTCATTTAACTTCTAAAAATTTCCATGATGACTGACCGGCCAAGTAGCTCTTTCTTATCTCATCCTGTTTCTTAGTTGTTCTCAACAAAACAATGTTTTGGCTGTCATTGTGACAACCAAACTGTTAAAACTGTTAACACAGCAGTTGATAGCTAAATTAGCATTAGAACATTCCTAGGAGGATAGGTGTGAATTCTAATGTTTACTTCTATGCTCCATGAAGGAAGTTCTGAAAACTAATACAGGTGTTATTGATTTCTGAGTGACTGGTGAGCACTGTTGTTATTCAGCTTTGGGACAGGGGATGGGAGTTACACCCAAGAGGGCACTTCTTACACAATGAAGACCTGTCTTGGGTTCCACAGATTTACCATGAGCCCTGACAGAGATTCACATGGATGACAATACCGTATTATATCTGAGCCCCAAACCTACCTCTGTTCTACAAATAAAATGCTTTTGAGGTGTTTTATTAATTGATTTTGAAATTTTCCGGAATATCTACCATATAAACTGAGGGAAGATGGAACTCTGCTTTGTTTGGAACTTGATCAAGTCCTTGAATGCAATGTCACTTGCAGTAATTAAGCAGACAACTTCACATACCTCATTATTCTGTTTTTACACTTGTCACATTTATAACTCTGCTAGACTACATAAAGGTGTAAAGTAACCACTATATATGTCTGCAATTTATGTCTAACTACTACTTAAGGTATGCTATTTGGGTATTTATAAACTGAAATAACAATGTGTAGTAAATTACTGTCATTTTTGATATATTATAGGTAGAATATATCAATTTTTGGAGAAACAATGTGTATAAGAAGATTATAAATGATCTGAGTTCTTTTAAGATGGTGAAGACAGTATTAAAAATATAAAAAGGATGGGAGGCTGAGGCAAGATGATCACAAGTTCAAAGCCAGCCTCAGCAACTTAATGAGTCCTTAAACAATTTATCAAGACCCCGTCTCAAAATAAAACATAAAAAAGCAGCGCTGGGGATCAGGCTCAGTGGTTAAGCACCCCTAAGTTCAACTGCCTGTACCAACAACAACAACAACAACAAAGACAAAAATATAAAAAAGGAGAAAGTGGATTTTATATAATTGAGAACTATTAGCTGATATCATTCATTTTTTTCAAAGATCCTTTTCTAAAACTTTTCATGATTGTAATACGCACTTGGTGATACGGTGTGGTTCAAATTTAAAATGCCTTTTAATATACCATTTGTCTGAACATTAACCTACAAAGTTTGTGGATTATTTCTAAAAAAATTAGTTTTGACCAATATCATAGTATCAAATCATTAATATACCATTTTGAAATTAGTATCAATTTCAACAGTAATAGTACTTTTCACTTAGCAGCCAAACACTTCCCCTACTCGGCTCTTCCCAGTGACCCCAGTATTTGCTAACATCATACAGTGCCACCGAGGATAGTTTCCTACCTTTCTCAATGACTTCCAGTGTACTGTTTATTGCATTTCTTTCCTTTGTTTGGTTTCCTGCCATTATCTGTTCAGAGTTTATTTCAAAACTTACGCTAATTCATCTCAAACACCTTTCCTTCTTGGTTACTTCAACTCCGATAAATTCATGCCCACTCTACTTTAGCCACTCTTCCTGAACATGCTTTAATCACTGGGAAAGGCCCACCTTCAATTCTTCTATGGAGTACAATCTACTCAGGTTCCTTGCTGATATTTAATCTCCCAGTTTATCATTAATCTTATGCCTTTAGTTGTACGTCTACCTAGAAATGATGCCATTATCAGCTAGTGAAATAAAAATGCAGAAAAGCTTTAATTATCATAGTAAAATCACTTGATTCCCCATCCTTTAACAAGAAGGGCTGGTTAGCTGCAATGTCCTTTGGATGGGTCAGAGTACTGTATATCTGGTTTATTTCCACAAATTATAACTTCAAACTAACCTTTTGAAATCTTCTGCCAGTAGTAATGCCACTTTAAAAGATTTCTAACATAAGGTGCTGAATTTCAGGCATATATGCAATGAGAGTCACCCTGTCAACAGTAAGCAGGACAGTGGCTTAGTGGATGGGCAGCTATGTGCTCATTAATACACTGATTAATTACTTTAAGATGTTTCTTCTTGGAGTTGAGTCTATAGTTTCATCAGATTTAAAATGGGGCTAATATCCAATGCCCCTTCCCCACAAAGAACAAGAACAATCATCTCCCCAGAAGTTATGTAACATGTTCAGTAGCCAATTCTTAAAACTTGTAATGTACTACTGAACCATATTTTAAAAAGAAGGCCCACTCTAAGTAACAAATAGAATACAAATAATACATCTTACCCTCTCTTAACAGATTCTAAAAATTGAGCATTTGTTGGATCATTGTAAGGTCTCAATTCTCCATCATCTAAACTGAAACCATTGCTCCACAGTTTAAGCAAAATCTGAACCTTTTGGACATAGAAATAAAAAGTTAAAAAATCCATCTCCACAAACAGTTTTCAGTAACAGCATTTATTTATTTAAAATAGGGAGCTATTTGTACTATTCGTTGTTTATATTTAAAAGTCGTGAAACTAGTCTATTTATTTTTAGCTTATCAAATTGGCAATGATTGCAAATAACAAAGGTCCTGTAGGTGGATCCTGGCCTTGAAAAACTATTACTCACGAGACACTGAGAAAATAAAAGCAACAAGAGAGCATCTAGCTGCCACCCTGATACTCCCAAACTTCTCCATCTGCACCCATACTCTTCTCTGCTCCACAGCTTAAATATTCATCATACCAAGGGGCAAGACTAAATTTCTAGTGATGTCCAAAGAAACTTAATGTTTAAAATGAAATTTTAACTTCAAAATTCCAAACATAATAGAAAGAAGATGATCTTTGGTGTGCTATGTTTACAAACCAGCTCACTAAGTATTATGACGGAGTATCAGTTATAATAATTATACATGTAAATTCTTTCTGACAGTGAATTACATATACTTTCAATAATTAATTACGAATCTCTAAATACTAGGCACAACTGAGACTAAAAAAAAAAATACTAACCTGAGACTGAAAACCACATATTGGTCCTTTTATCCCATGTTTCCAAAACTAACAACAAGATACTCTTACAAATTTTTAATTTAAAAACAAATAGTAGTAATTATAGGCAAATGCCTATATACTTTCATTTTGACTATATAGTACCTACATCTTGCAGCTGATTTTCTCCATAGATATATTCAGATCGCTTACAAAAGGAATTACCCAATCTGTATCCTCCACCTGTAAATGACTAAAATACACAGCAAGTGAGTTAAAATTTCACTAACGCATTAAGCAAAGTATTATAACATCTGGTATTTTAAAACTAGACAAATCATAATTTACCAAATTGGTTCATACTGCTTAGGAAATTTTTGTATTAGGATAAAGTTCTTGTATTGTAGAGCAGTATATTTAAGAAATTGTTTCTTCTCACAAAACATTAATGTCTAAAACTAAGATATGTATTTATATATCAAGATACGCATTTTCAAGTACATATAGATGTAAATAAAGGAAGGACTTTTATAAATGAGTGTATACTATCTTGAAGAAAGGCTCTATACCTTTATAAATTTTTATTCAAGGATAAAAAGTTAGCTATGATTGTACTTTTTGTAATAGTAACCAGAGTCTTCTATTCATCAGGTAGGATAAGCTATGAAGTAAAAATAGCACTCCTTTTAATCACCATTTATATCATGAACAAGCTTTAAATGATCACATTGCTTTCTTTTCTATAGACTAAATCATATCAATTCCACATTTTTTTTATAGAATTGGAGAACTTGAAAGAACTAAAATAACATTAAGGCTTAACTAAAAGAGAATTTTAAGCTGTTGTCAATGAGGACTAAAATTTGTTTAATTCAGAATAGTGGTACTCAACAGTGAATAATAAAATTATCAGAAATGCTTGGGTACAATTACTAGAACATGTCTAGGTGCAACTAAAATCTATTGAAGCCATGTGGTAGTTTAGAAAACCTCTTTAGATAATTTTGATGGTATTTACAGATTGAGAAATGCTAATTATAAGAATTTATGTACACAAAGACACTAAGTCTTCATAATACCAATATCTTGTCAGTTATACAAGATATGTGATGGCTTTATAGAAACTTAAAAAGGTACAAAAGAAGTGCAATGGAAGGAGTAGAGCCCTTTTCAATAAATGATACTGACGCAATTAGACATCCCTAGAGGAGCGGAGGGATATATTTTGATGTAAACCTCACACCTTGTAAAACTTAATTCAAAATGGGTCATAGGTTTAAAGGTAAAATGTAAAACTATAAAACTTTTCTAGACAATAAGAGGAAAGATCTTTGGACCCAGAGTCAGATGAAAAGTTATTAGATATCCAAAGCATGATTGATTCATAAAAGAAAAATAAAGATTGAACTTTTATCAAAATTTAAAACTTCTGCTTTGCAAAATACCCTGTTCAGAGGATGAAAATACAATCGCAGTCTTGGAGAAAATATCTGCAAACTATATGTATTACAAATGACCAATATTGATTAAAATATATAAGGAACTCTCAAAACTGTACAGTCACAAAACAATTCAACCAGAAAACAGGTGGAGCCAGATAAGGTGCAATGTGCCTGTACGTAGTCCCAGCCACTCAGGAGACTAAGGCAGAAGAACTGCTTGAGCTTAGGAGTTTTGAGATCAGCCTGGACAATGTAGCAAGACCCTGTCTCAAAATACAAAAACAACAAAACTAAAATGGACAAAAGTCATGAAGAGATATTTCACTAAAAAATACAACAAACGCACTGGCAAATAAGCACATTATAAAATGTTCAATTATCACTGGCTATTAGAAAGGTGCAAGTTAACATAGTTAGGGAAATGTAAATTAAAACCAGTGTGTTAATACGGTACACCTATCAAAATGGCTAAAATTAAAAAGTGACAATATCAAATGCTGACAAAATGTGTAGAAATTGGATCTCTAATATGCTGTAAGAATGTAAAATGACACCAGGTACAGTGACAAAGCGGCTGAGGCAGGAGAATCACAAGCTCAAAGCCAGCTTTAGCATCTTGGCAAGGCCCTAAGCAACACAGGGTGACTCTGTCTCAAAAAAAAAAAAAAAAAAAAGGCGGAGCAGTGGCTCATCAGCAGGAGCACTTGCCTGGCATGCCTGAGGACTCGGATTCGAACCACAACACCACATACACACCAAGGGTCTAGGAAACAGGACCAGAAGAAAAAATAAAACTGATTTTCTTTCATTCTCTCCCTCTCTAACAAAAAGGGGGTGGGGGAGCTGGGGGTGTGGCTCAGTGGTTAAGTGCATCTGGGTTTAATTCCTGGTACCCACTCCCGTAAAAAAAAAAAAAAAAATGTGTATATATATATATATACACACACACACACACACGTGTATACACATACACACACACATATGTATTTTTTACGTACATTAAAATACATATAAATGGTAATGGTATAACCACTCTGGAAGATACTTTTGCAGTTTTTTTACAAAACTAAGCACATATCTACCATATAATCCAATAATTATACTCCTGGGCATTTATCCCAGAGAAATGAAAATTTCTTATCTCTTTAACAGCCTTCATTCATAGCAACTCTGTAATAGTACAAAACTAGAAACTAAAACGTGCCTCAACAGATGAACAGTTAAACTGTGATATATCTACATCATGAAATGGTACTCGGGAATAAAAAGGGGAAAAGTACTGAAATATAGAAGACTGACAGGACTCAAGGGCATCGTGCTGAGTGAAAAAATGACACACCCAAACGGTCACATCCTGTACTATTCTGCTTGTATAATGTTCTCATTATAAAATTATAGAGATGGAAAATGCATTAGCAGTGGTCAGAGGTTAGGGATAACAGAAGAGAAGGTGGTGGATACAGTCACAGAAAGGCAAACCATGAGGAAGAGTTTTGTCTCGACTGTTGGTGATTACACAAATCCACACACATGATAAAATGACACATTGTACCTGGCTTCAACCTTATACTATAATCATGTCAAATGATACCATAGGGAAAATTGGATGAAAGGTACTGTTTCTGTATTCTTATTGCAAATTCCTGTGAACCCATTTCAAAATTAAAAGGTAAAAAAATCATGCACAAATTTAAGAAACCACCTAAATTTTCAGTCATTATTAGAAAAATTATAATCTCACAAAATGAAACAAATGATATGGTCATAAAAACAATGTTTGCAAATAATATTAAAAATGAGACAGATCGGACTGGAGTGGTGCCTTGTTGGGCTTGGCAGTTAACAGCGCTTTCCTGGAATGTGCGAGGACACCAGTTTGTACCCCACCATCACATACACAATGAAGTGTCAGAGTAATGAAAGGCCCCTGAAGAACTAAAAAAAACTGATTTTCTTTCTCTCTCACTGTCTCTCTCTCTTTAAAAAAAAAAGAGAGAGAGATCAGATACAGAAATAGTATAGTGTTAAAACGCACTGACCTTAGATTTATCGTCACTTGAAGATCTTGTGGCTTCATTCAGAGGGACAGCTCCATGTTCCCGTGCCTCTTTGAAAAGTTCATTCACAATTTTCCCAGTTGAAGGTCGAACAATATGTAACCCACTGTATTCATGTTCACCTGAATAAAATCTTTAAACATTATAGTTCATGAATAAAAACGCAGAATAAAAGACAACATACTTTACACTAAGAAGTTACATAGTTTTATGAAACAACTTTTATTTAAAATGAGGCATTCTTGGATCCAAAAACTGTGGTATATATGTACTTTGGAGTTCTACTCAGCAATTAGAAATGATACTGCAGCCTTTGAAGGTAAATGAATGGCTATGGAAGAAATCGTGCTGAGTGAAGTCAGCCTAACCCAGAGAATCAAGGGTAGAATGTCTTCACTCATCTGTGGAGGCTGGAGCTAGACCCTGCCAATGTGAAAGGAGGTCAACTCTCAAGTGTTAAACCTAGAAAAGGTGTAGTGACACACAACCTAAGGGATTCGTAGAGATGTACTGGGAGGGGGAAGGGAGGGATATTAGAGGGTTCTAGGGGGTGAATCTAATTTTCAGAACACACACACACACATATACCATATTGCTTCGTTGGAAGCATTTTTGATTGTTCAACAAATAAATTTCTTAATAAAAAATGAGGCATTTTTGACTCCTGTTGAAGTATTTAATTTTTAAAATGGGATTAGGGAAAGGCGAAATAGGAGACAGTTCATATACTTTCTGAGTTTGCAGAGATTCTGACAGCAAGTTCTGTTTCCAGCATGGCAACTGATGTACTTGCTTCCTCCCTCTGCCTATCAAATGCTCCTCTTTCATACATCAGGCTCTTTTGATGTCGTAAAGAAAAGCAGTATCTATAATCAGAAATTAGTCCTGTCCCCTGGAAGGAATCCGCAAAAGGTAGCAACCTAGTTAGTGAAGAGCTCTCGGATTTAGATAGTGTAAACATTTAATTCTATACAACGAGGGTTTATTCTTCAGTGATTTTTAGATTGAAAAAAAAAAAAAAGACCTCCTACTTCATTATGATTCCCTGCGTTAAAAGTGAATCATCTGGATCACATGCAGTTCTTTTCAGCGTCTTATCTATGCAGTGACTAATCACTCTGACTTTAATATCATAAATGCTCCTGGGGAACATAAAAATTTCCTTTACCCAAGATTAGCAATTTAATCTTCCAAGATTTTTTTCAATCAAGAGTTTATTAAATATAACCAATGAAGGATCTCCAATGGAGATTTATAGTTAAGATGTCAAAGTTCATAAATTTAACTATCCATATCTTCCATTCCAGTTCCAATTTCATACTTAAGTGACTCAAAATAACAGAATGGCGGGGTAGGAGGGGATTATCCCAGAATTGGAGAGGAAAAGAAGACACCTTCAAGATTATTTTCAGAATTAGCATATGCAAAACTAACGGGATAGAGGGAACAGTAGATCAGTTCTCATTTCACTAGAAGTCAAAGAAAAAAATCCACCCAGAGACAAGTGGATACCAACAGAATTCCATTAACTGCTGCAAGGGAGGCAGACTTTCATCCTGCCAGTGCTGGGGAGAAGCACACTGGGGCCCAAGTTTACCCACACCCAAGAGTCTATGGAAGCCTTTCTCAGTTACGTGTCAGTTCAAACAGAAATACTCATAGGAGTAGTTCTATGAATAAAAGAATCATCATTTCATGAAACTGGGATTTTTGAAGAAATTAAAACTAATGTGAATTACAGAAGACCACATTCTCTTTTGCTAGTGCCTTTAATTCTCAATAATTACCCCAATCCTTAAATACATCAGTAGGGTCCATGCACCCAAGCAACTCATTTTCTGGCTTTCTAGGCTATCCACAATGTGGCTGTATCCAGGACTGGCTTCATAATTTCTTGGGCCCAGTAAAGAATGAAAATATAAGTCCCCTTATTCAATATTTTTTAAGGCTCACAAAAAAGTGAAGCGTTAAATCAAGCACAGGGTTCTTCTAAATATGGGGCCCTGTGTGACAACACGTCACACACTCATGAAGAGCTGCTTCTACTTTTTCTTAAATATCCAAACTTATTTTCCACTCATCTACTAAAGTCCTGCAGGTTTCTCTCTCCTGTCATTCTAATTCTATTCTCCCCTATGCCTCTCTGTACCTGGGATTTTGTCCCTTGTCTCCTATATTTATCTCGATTCTGATAATCTTTTCAGGCACAACACTGGACTAAGCACCAATTGTATTTATTGAGGTAAATACAATTTACCTCAGTTAGTTTTAAAAACAATACAACTATATAGCAACTTGTAGAGGGATTTAAGTTTTATGTGTGGTGTGTCATTTTTTTTTGGATGAATATGTTAAAGTAGGTGTCAGATTGTATTTTGAAGGTTTTTTTCTGTGGACTATGCACCTTCTCTTGTGAACTAAAAACAAAGAAATAATGTCTAGAATTTTAGACAATGAAAATCTTTTAGCTTAAAATGACAAGGAATAGCTATCTTGATTTCTAACAACACTCAAGGAGATAGACATGAAAATAAGCAGTATCTTCTATACTAAATAAATCAGTAGAAATACGATGCTACTGGGAAAATGCTGACACTGAATGCGAAAGCAAAGCAGTTGTGTGCTTATGCTTCAGTGTTACAAAAATACCATTTAGAACAAAGATTGCCAATAATTTACTATGCACTGTATCTTTTTTAAGTTTTTATTAAGGAGTTATTGTACAATCATAAATGCATATAAAGTAACAATATGATGCCAGAATTACCCCCACACTGCCCACACCCCAGTCTTGATTCTTCTGTATTTTGGCCCTACGAGCAATATAAATGTTTAGATTGTGAATTTTCCAGAATTAAATGATTGTGCAAGTATTTGGATTCTCAGAGGGGTCAAGAGTGTACTACATTGTTGATTATCTCCCTAGCTCCCTCCCTCTCCTCTCCCTCTGGCCTCAATATCTATGGTTTCCCCTAGATATGTATTGCTACGCCTTTGCTGGGTCCAATACTTTGAGTTTGACAACCTTTGACCCAATCCTTGGTTTAGCTCCAGTCTCCACAAATGAAGGAAAACATTCAACCCTTGACTCTCTGGGTTTGGCCAACTTCACTCAGCATTTCTTCCAATGCCATCCATTTACCTTAAAAGGCCGCAATATTGTTGTTTCTAATTGCTGAGTAGAATTCCAAGGTGTGTGTGTGTGTGTGTGTGTGTGTGTGTGTATGTGTGTGTGAGTTTTTGGAGCCATTCATCCAGTGAGGGGAATCTGGGTTGGTTCCATAATTTAGCTATTGTAAATTGAGCTGCTATGAAAGCTGCAAAAGCGTTTCACTGTAATGTGCGGATTCTAACTCCTCTGGAAAAATACACAGAAGAGGGATAGCTGGATTGTACGGTGGATCCATCTCTAATTTTTTTGAGGAGTCTCCACAACGCTTTCCAGAGCAGCTGTACCAGACTGCAGTTCCACCAACAGTGTGCTAGTGTTCCTATCTCCCCACTACCCCTCCAGCATCTGTAATTGTTTATATTGTTCATCTTTGCCAATCTGACTGGAGGTGAAATCTTAATGTTGTTTTGATTTGCATTTCTCTGATTACTAGTGATTTAGAACACTCATGCATTCATCGGCTTGCTCAATATCCTCTGTTGAGAAGTTTCTGTCTAGCTCTCTGGCCCATTTATTGATTGAATTATTTGTGATTCTGTTATTAAATTTTTTGAATTCTTTGTAAATTTTGGATATTAGTGTCCATTCAGAGGAATCACTGGCCATGATTATTTCCCATTCAGTAGGTTGTCTCATGACAGTTTTAATCAATTCCATGGGTAAGCAAAAACTTTAATTTAATGGCATTCCACTCACTGAATTTTGGCTTTAATTCTTTTGCTTTGGGACTCTTGTTGAGAAAGTCACTGCCTACTCCCAAATGCTAGAGTGTCAGCCCTAATTTTTCTTCTAGGAGTTGTATGGTACCTGGTTTAATTCCTAATTCCTTGATCCATTTTGATTTGCTTTTTGATGCTCTATATCGTAAGCAACTAAACATGGGTTAAGTATCAATATCTTTTAAGGGAGCTCATCCTTTTTGGCTACATAAAAATTCTAGAGATCAAATGTGAGGTACAAAATCCTTAAAAACTGTATAATATGTTGAGGGTATAGCTCAGTGTTAGAATGCATGCTTACCATGTGCAAGGCCCTAGATTCAATCCCCAGGGTCAAAGACCAAACCAAACCAAATACATTATCAAACTATTAACAACATTGTGTCACAAAGCATAAAACTAAAACCATTTGCTTAAATATCTTAAGGATTGTACAAGGATAGCATGGAAAATAATAATACACTATCTTTAATTTTAAGAACTCAAATATTTTGATTTGCTACACCAAGAGGAAACTGAGTCATTCAAAATATACTCAAATGGGGGCAACAAAAACCATATATTTAATAACTAAAACTTAAGACACAAAAATATATTAAGTACTTTCAAAACTGGAAGAATGATTAAATTAAGGAAGCTGTAAAAATATGTGTATATGTGTATACACATATATGTAACTAATAAGAATTAAATGAAAGGATCAGATATTCAACCATGCCAAGATACCAACCTGCTGATTACAAAGGAAAAACTGTAGCTTACAATGGAATGATGTGGTGGTCAGCACCTTAACCAAGTGAACATATCACCAATCATGGAAAAACTTGAACTTATATGGTTCCTGACGTGACATAATAAAAATCAGTATCACTTCTCTAGTACTCTTGCCAAAAGTGTTTAATAAGAATCTATCATGAGAAAACAATGATCCAGAAAGTGAAACATTTTATAAAACATTTGGTCCAGACTCTTCAAAAAAGTCAATGTAATGAAGTTTAAATTATGTAGGCAAGCTAAAAACAAATGATAAAAAGGTAGAGAGAATGGCCAGGATTCAAAGATTCAAAATAGGAATAATCAAATACAATGTATGGGCTTTGGCTGGATCCTAATCTCATGAAAAGGCTAAGAGACATCTGACTATAGCCTGTATATTATGGAATCACTGTTAATTTTTTAAGGTGTAGTATCTAACCAAGGTTACAAAGATGAGTGTACTTAGAGGATGCATGCTGAAGAACGCAGAGGTGAAATGTCATGACGGCTATGATTTCCTTTGAATTAGTTAAGTAAAATCAATGAGAATGAGTGTGCACCAGTATAATACATGAACATCTGGTGAACACATGTGAAATATATACAGTATTTATTCAATGAACCTTTGGATTTTCCATAGGTTTCAAAATTATAATATATAAAGTTGGCAGAGATGTTATAAACATTTTTGTCTTCATTCAGGTCCAGAAAAACATTTCATTTTTATCTCCCCTACAAAAACTAACAAAATAAAAAAAAAGTGATTTCCAGGGAATTTTTGAACATTTGATAAAATTACAGACCGAGAATTGAGATACAATCAGAAAATTAGTTTCTCCACAGGGATGAAATTTACAGTACTGACAAAATGTTAATGAAAAAACTTCATGGCAATAAAATATAGTTGGTTCTCATGTCTTAAATTGCCACGGCTGGTTTTCTTTCAAGTTCACCAATCTTAGCAACAACAAATACTATCTAGGAGGTAAGTTATTAGACAAGGCATGATGCAAAGAGGCACACATCTCACATTATAGTCTTAAACGGAGGACATAAAGCCCATAGAAACTTCACAGATGGACCTAGGAAACATACAAACTCTTTAAAACTGATAAAATCACATATTATTTTTGCTGTGGAAGGAAAGGGCTTATAGCTTTCATTGCATCCTCAATGTGTCCCATGACTCAAAAAAAAAAAAATTAAAGAACCATTATATCCAAGAAAAACAGCATTCAATAAATTATTTCATATATCAGGTATTTAAAGTTTTTTTTTTTTGTTTTTTAGAATTTTGACTATAAACCTTTTGGGATTAGTACCCAAATATTTTAACAATTTATAGTTAAAAAAAATTCCCAAGGCCATGTAAAATAATTTGGGACTAGTGAATTAAAAAGGATTATAGGTTTTTAATTTTTTAAAAAATCAAGCTTACCTTTGAGGTGGTGTTCGTGGGCTCTTAAAGACTGTAGCTTTAGGTCTATCAGACTTGGAAGATTTGCACTTCACTTCATCTTCATATAATTCTGCCAAAGCCAACTACACAATAACAGTCTTGTTATAAAACATAACATGGGAAATAAACTCTCCTATATTAGTTTCGAATAGAATATTAACTTGAAATTGAATGGAAAAGACTTCTTATGAAAACATGATGACTGTTGCTTCAAACGATGAACCTTTCTGAAATACTCATTGCATATCTCATTTTATAGAATTAACCAAAATGCCACATCTATAAATGCAAATTTAAGTTGCAATTGTTTATTTTCAATTAAAAAGTTTCAAAACCCACATTAGGTAAGAAATCATTTTAAAATTCAGATCTAAGTAAATCTCCAATACTTTTAAGATTTTTGTTTTTGAGGCAAAGACTTATTCAGAAAAATAAGGCATACACATTCATGGGAGAAAGTGGGCTATCTAGAAAGTGAGAAGCATTAGGAATTCTTGAAAATGTTTCACATCAATGTCAGCTTCTTTCATCAGCTCTCCTAAAACAAACTAGGATGTTTTCAAATTTCAAGCACTTAAATAAATTTCAAAAGTACTCTTTAAAAGTCTACCAGACAGGGGCTGGAGAGGTGGCTCAGCAGTAGAGAGCTTGCCTGGCATGCCTGAGAACCCGGGTTCAATCTGGAGCACTTTTATGGGCCAGGCCCTAAAGGCCATGACAAAACAGACTACATCTTATACTAGGACTCCACATTGGAAAGGGACTGCTTCTCCCATGGGAAAATCCTACCTCTGTGCCCTCCAGCAATTCCTTAGAATAGCACCATGACAATCTAAAATAGTAAACATTAGTACATCTATTTTTGTGCAACGTTCTATAGCTGAAAATGATTGTCCAGAAATTAATACTTCTGTTTAATGTAAAGAAACTTTCCCGTTTCTTTACAATTTTAGGATCTCATGAGTTTTGTTTATGGTTTTTGAATCAGTAACCACCACTTGTGATTAATCCACTAACATGCTTTACTTATGATTTTGACCTATAAAAGACTTGCACTAATGGCTGAAGTCAACAGGTGTATACCCTTAGCCAGCCAGCTAATGAAAAAAAGCTCCAATCTCCTGCTTTCAGATCGACTCAGTGATTTCTTGCAGGCTTGCCCATAAGAGTACCACACTGCCAACTAACTGGAGAAAACAAAAACCAAATGAAAAAATAAAAATCTACTTTTTCTCAAAACAAAAAACAAAAAAACAAAAAAAACTGTAAATTTCAAATTTCATCAATCTTAGAAAAATTAAGTGTCTCAAAAATATGTACCATTTAGATAGCAATATCATCACATTTTATCTGGGTATTTTCAAAATGAAATAAACAAAATCATATTTGTACTTAAAATGCAATTAAAAAACAGTAATCCAAATATTTCAGTATTTATCCTATCCCTTCTTTTATTGTACCAGATTGAACCCAAGGGTACTTAACCACTAAGACACAGCTCCCAGCCATTTCATTTTTCTTTCCTTTTTTTTTTTAAACAGTATCTTCCAAGTTGCTTAGAGACTCACTAAGTTGCTGAGGCTGGCTTTGAAACTTATGATTCTCCTGCCTCAGCGTCCTAAACAGCTGGGATTACAGGCATGTGCCACTGTGCCCAGACCACACTTTCAACATCTGGACAATAATTCAAAAATTTTCCTTAATGCCTCTGGTGACTAGGCTAATGAATCGTAACTAGCATAACCATACTTCTTAAAATTTTCAAAAACAGGACTGATAAAGTGCTCCTTTCAGAAGCACAAAAGATAGGAAAACTATTTTCATGAAGTCTTTCCTCAACAGAAAAAGAGCAGAGAACTGGGGCAAAGTCAACCGGTTGACGATTCTATTTATCAACTTTTAAAGATGACAAAAATGAAAGGCATTTTCTCTTCTCCACCCTATCCTCTCACAGATAAAACTACTTTCATATTTCTAACATGGAATTTTGCTAGAAAATAAATTGCTTGAAATTTTGCTAGAAATCTAAATTATAAATTGCTTGAAATTTTGCTAGACATCTGAATTATAAACTGCTTCATAATCTTAAAGAACTGAATTCAAATCTTAATTTAGGAGCTTATTGCAATCTTGGGCAAATTATGTAACTTTTTGAGCCTTAGTCCTCACATCTAGAAAAATCTTTTATAATGTACGTAAACCACAAAGCAAGCTGGCTCCTTTCTTAAGGGATATTATTTTTTAAATGTTTCATACTGATTGTATCAGTGATTCATTTTTCCCAAAATTTCTTTCTTCCAGCAGTGTTTGTTACATTTATACCTGTCAACAGTCCTTTACCTACCTGATCCCTGAAAAAACAAAGAGGTAAGAGAAGGAAAACCTCTGACCAATGATCTGGGTCTAAAGTTTTCAGTAATTTTAAATCCCTGCAATCTCTTCAGAACAGTGTTCTTTTATGGATTCCTTCCTCAGCCAAGTATAGCCAAGTAGCTCTATGAATTACTTTTTTTCTAGAGAGAGAGGGGAAAAGAATGAGAGAAAGACAATTTTTATTTATTTTTTCATCTGTTTTTTATTTTTCTGCCACCGAGTTATGTATGTGGTGCTGGGGTTCGAACCTGGGTGCTTGTGCATGCCAGGCAAGTGCTATAATCACTGAGCCACCTCCCCTTATGAATTACTGTTATGCTATTTCTGTTCCACTGATGGAAGTTTTATCTGTATTTCAGAGGCTCTTTTCAGATGTCCTATATAAAAGCTTTTCTAAGTTTCTTTTCTTTCTTTTCTAAATCCTCATAGTAAAGGCTATCTCAATAATATTTATATTAAGAATCATACTGTTGTTACAAGTTAAGAATCCCTTATCCAAAAGGCTTGGGATCAGAAGTGCTTTAGATTTCAATGTTCTAGATTTGGAATAATCAAGTACAATTTTACTGGTTGAACATGCCTAATTCAAAAACCCAAAACCTGAAATCCTCCAAAATCAAAAACTCATGGGCTCAAAACATTTAGGACATTGGTACATTTCTGATTTTTGAATCTTCTGATTAGGGATGGTCAACCTGTAGTTGTATACTTTTGCTATTAGATTTTAAGTATCCAAAATTATTTCTAAAATAGTACTTATTAGGCACTTAGCATCCACACTGAATTGTGTAAAAAGAATAAAACACATGAATCAGAGATATAAATTAACATAGATATGGATTTTTTAATTGAGATATTTGTTATATATTTTGTTACTTGTTTTCTGCTTTAAGAAGATTTAAATATATGCTGCCAATCAAATAATATTTTCCTTCTGTAAAATAAATGAATAAAGCAAATAATGCCTTTGCCTCCACAGAATGTGGAAGGAACATGTATTAACAAAATAGAAATACTGGGAAAATACCAGAGTAGGGAGTCTACCTGGCTGAAAGGTCCTACTTGTTTATGGTACACCGTTAACTTAGAGGTAAACGAGTGGTATTTAGAGGGATTGATGCAATTTGGTATCATGGCATAAATTCACTAGCAAATTTTTTAAAATGTAACATATATTTGACATAGCAGATGATACCACAAAAACAAGATTTAATTTGATCAAAATTCATTGATGTACTGTCAAAATCAACAAACAACAAAATCTCAAAATTTAAGACAACATTTTGATAATACAGAAAGTGCCATCATGCTGGCATTCCTATTTTTGGATTTTGGATCATTTCAGGCTTTAGATTTTTGGGTTAGGGAATGCTACAATTTTTTACTTTTTTAGGGATGCTATAAATTTTTATCTATGCAAAAAATTTTTAAATCTGAAAAAAAATCCCAAAACTGAAATCCTTCTGGTCTCAAGACGGATAAGGGATACATATCCTGTACTGATAATCCTTCCTTTAGAATTTGCTATGTGAAAAACCTGAAAAGAAAAAAGCAAAGTAACTGGGTAACAAACTCAAGTACTTAGCAAAAGATCAGCAATACTTGAACTTTTAGCCTATGGTAACAAGTGTTACAAGATGCAATGAGGGTTTATTATATACAACAGCCACATCACCACCACCTGAGAACTTGGGAGAACTGCACATGCTCCAGTCCCACTCCACATCTAATGAATTACACTCTGGAGGAAGGCCCAACAATCTACTTTAACAAGTCTTCCTGGTGATGCACATTAAATTGAGAACCAACGTTACAGAATAATGACATAAAACAGGATTGGGATACTGTGGAATATTTGATACAGTATCAAATATTCTTAATGTTTTCTTGCAGTACTATCAGGCCCATCCTATTCAAATCCTATTCCTAAATACTGGTTATCCCTAACTGACCCTCTACCCCAAATTCCAGCCTACATGGAAGCATAGAATTAAAAACATAACTATTTTTCTTTTGACATTATTCTGCAGGAAAACTGAAACAGAAGCAAACAATTAGATGCCTCAATGAACAGTTAGGCTAAACCCTGTGTATGGATGGATTGAAGGACACCGAAAGAGAAATACTACAAACCCTGGGGATGCTTTTATACTTACTCTTTTTACTAACAATGCTACCCCAAACTTTCCCACGGAACATAACTGTACAACTTGGGAGATGAAAGGAAGCCAAGATAATGTACTCTTGATTTGGTGCTTCAAATGAAGATCCCCAAGTCTATAGTTTATAAATCAGAGACTTACAAAGCAGAGATGGCTTTTTGCTGCCCCCCTCTGGTGGTACCTGAAACACTGCTTCCTGATTTAGATGCTGACAAACCCTACACTCAGGACTGCTAAGATACACTTACTTAGGAGGACCTTTGCTTGTTCCAATTATGATACACCACCTTTTTTCAAACCCTGAAAGACTCAGTGAAAATGGTCAGGAAGTAAGAAGAATCTACTGAACTGGGTAGCCCTTAAAATAAACGTGTCTAGGGGCTGGAGCAGTGGCTCAGCGGTTACAGCCACTTGCCTGTCCTGTGTGAGGACCCAGGTTTGAACTCCAGCACCACATATACAACTAAGTGTCAGAGCCATGAAGACCATATGAAAAAATAAGTAAAATTGATTCTCTTTCTCTCCTTCTCTCACTGTCCTTCCTTCTTTCAAAAAAAGTGTCTAAATTAAACAAGATAATCCATAAGTAATTAATATCCATGAAACTAGCGGAAAAACATTATCCAATTCTTTTAAACCTTTGATATACACTGTCTTTCTAAGAGTGAAAGAATCAATTTTTATAATCTGGCCTTTGTTTCCTTGACACTTAGTTGTATAGGTGGTGCTGGGGATGGAACGCTTCAACAGCTGAGCCACCACTCCAGCCCCTACACTTTACTTCTTGACATATCATCATTTCATTATTTTAAAATTTCTTGCAAGTCCTTTATATTCTAACTAAATTCTAAGGGAAAGATTATCAACCCTTAAGTACTGTATTTGATACACTAAATTACATTCATACATCAGTTATCTTGCTATCGACCTACCATAAAGTAGACAGGAGATAAAAAAAAAATCTTATCTTCCCATTTGGGGGGGGTAACGAAGGTATTCTCATAATTAACAACATATAACATTTCAAATCATTAATCATATATTGATCTACCTGATAAAAGTGTAAGCAATTTGCCAAATATGAAGGGTTCATTAGCTAAGCAATTCTCACTCTGCACATAAAAATGAGTGGACTTAACTTAAAAAGGTATGTATTTTAACTTTAAAGGCATTTGGTCTGAACTAAATAGTGAAACGACTAAGCCTAAAATAATATAGTGACTGTGTAGAGTCCCTTTACAGGCATTACTTAACCCCTACACTACCATTACTATCACCTGCAGCTCATAAATGAAGACAAAGAGGATCAGAGGTTAAAATGTTTCTCCTAAATTCACACAACTACCAAGTGGCAGGACCAAAACCCACACCAGAGATGATATGGACACTAATCCACTTTTTTCCAAGACCCCATGCAGCCTTTAGGTCCATTTTAGAAAAGATGAGGTAGGTAGAAGCTTAGTGTTACTTGATTTTTCTTAGTGCTGAATCAACTACAGGAACTGGAAGGATCACTGAGTTCATTTCCTAACATTCATTTTACATATTCTTTACCTTATTAACTATTTTTCTTGGCCCTCAGTGACACTGTATCTTAAAACGTTATGCCAAATATATTTGTATTTATTTCTCCAAAAAACGATGGAGGTTTCCAAAAGGTAGGAATGCCTTTACACTTTTATACTGTTAAAAAAGGTATACTGTTCAGACCAATTAAATTTAGTAGAATTTACTTATAAAAACCAAGTAAAACAAAGTCAAACAAAACAATTTAGGAAGACGGCAATCCCCAAAACCGGAGCAGGCTGGTAAATCTGCAAGTATTCATAGCAGAATGGAAGTGAGGCACAGATACAACTTGTTCAAACAACCAATTACAGCCTAATTAACTGGCTACAGGGTCACATGTAACCAATCAAAGCTGAGTTGAGGCTGTTTAGTTCTGTATTGGTTTTTCTCTGTTGGGCCCAGTCTGGATGCCTTATCTAAATCAGCTGTGTCCTACAAATTCAATTTAATAACTTTCCACAGTATCCAGCACTGACTATGGACTAGATATCCTATTTATCTCTACATTTCCCAGAGCACAGCAGTAAGTTACAGGGCAGGTGGTCAATGTTTGTTCAAAGTAGAATCAAGGTGTGGCTATAAATAAAACCGTTTTGCCAAGATTGGTGGATTCAATCACATTTATTTTTAATGACGGCTCCTTAGAGTGTTTACCTGTTGAGTTTTATCAATGATTTTATAAGCAGACAGGAAAAAGTCAAACATGAGCAGAGTGGGGTTAGCATCCGATAAGCTTTAAAGGGAAGATTTGGTGCAGTGGAACTTAGCCAAGTCGGTGTCCTATAACAAAGTTTTATTTCCCCATTTCTTATGCGCACTGTTTTACAGACTACCCTCTACAACCAGCCTACATGTCTGTAGAAAGAATTAGTTTACCCCTTAAAAAGAAAGTTTAAAAGAAGGGTACTTAATGGGAAAGTACCACTTTTACGTAATCGAAAAGAAAAACACCCGGCAACCAACACAAGAAAAAACCAGCACACATCATTACTAGATAAGCGTCTGCGAATTTATCACCGGCCACAATAAATCTTTCAAGTCTCCCGAAGGAAGCGCGCCCGACCCCGCAAAATGCCACTCCAAACCAGCAGCAGCTTCTCGCATGGGGTACAGGGGAAACCAGGTGCGCGCACGGGAGGCTTCGGCACCCGTTTCGACACCCACCACAGTGCAAAGCCCCTCCCGGGAGCGACGCCCCGACGCGGAAGTCTCAATTCCGCCCCGGGGGAGGCTTAGCCGAGGTCAAAAGCGAGCGGCGTCGCATCCGCGCCCGCTCGCGCAGTCGCCAGCCCCGCCCGCGGCAGCGCCCCCAGCCTCGGTAACGCCCCGCACCTGTAAATCCCGCGCGCTCGGCGGCCGCGGCCGGGAAGACCTCCTCTCCGGCTCCTCGGGCTCCGGGACACCGCCCTCCGCCATCTTCCACCCGCTCGCGGCGCCCGCCGCGGACGCTCTTCCCGCAACAACTTCCGGGATGGTTGCTTAGCAACTGCGAGAAGGGGCGGAGCCGCGCCTTGAACCCCAGGGGATAGGCGGAACCTAACCCAGTGCGCACGCGAGCCCGCTCTGCGCGCGTGCGCGGAACCCAGGCCCGCTCACCTGTCAGCTTTTTTTTCTTTTTCTTTTCTTTTTTTTTTTTGTTACATAAAATTTCTCTGCTTTAATCTGGTGTTTACTCTGCCGAATGCTTGAAGGCGCTGTAGACTGTCCTAGCGATGACTTGCAAATTCATTTAATTCAGCAATGAAAACGTTTTGTCAGATGAACGTTGTAACTCACCTATCCAGTCCTGCTCAAATTCTCTTGTTCTTCCTATCAAGGACTGGATAGCACATTGCCTTCGTAACACGTATTGGGAGCAAAGAACACCCTAAAAACTTGCAATGAACACTGCAGGCTATTAATCCCTCTTTACTCAAAGGATTTAAATCTGCCATATCCCAGTCATTTCTATAACCCAGTGATAGGAAAGCAAAAAGAAATAGTTCTGGTCGTTATGAAGCTCACAACCTAGTGGGCAAAGCAAAGATGCAAACAGACAATAACTTTTACTTTGTAATCCAGTTTTGCAGGAAGTGCTATTGGAGGGACGTGAATGTAATCTGTTGGGGTCTGCTGTGTGCATTGCGCTAGGTGTCACAGTTTAGAGCCTCGTCCCCAAAGCATGCTGTATTGGCATGTTGATTATTTTCTGCTAAAGGCACAGCAGGTGCTGGAAGATCGTCTGGCCTACCTTTGTCTTCCAGAAAGCAAGAAACAAAGCCCATGTAAAAGATGTCCTCCCTATTCCAGGAGAAAAGAAATCTTACTACCAGAGACAAGGAGTTGAGGCCCAGAGAAGTCTGTAGAAACAAACCTTTAAAAACTAACCCATGTCTTCCTAGTTACTTTCCCAAAACTTCCATTTTTTGTCTAATAAATAAATCCAGTTACTTACTTGGATTTTCATCATCCTTCATTTTCCTGTGTAGACACCCATGCACTTGTAAAATTGTATTTAAAATTTGCACACTTTTCTCCTATTAATCTGCTTTACTTCAGTTTAATTATTAGACCCAACTAGACACTCAGAGAGGTGCTGAAACCCAGGGTGGGAAGATGGAACAATTATACTCCCTCCCATTCTCCTCCCTTCACTTCTACCTTATTCTTCATCAATCCCTTTTTACATCTCCTTCATATAAGATTTGAGATTCAGAGCACCCTCTAGGTTCGCTACAGCTAAACAGACAACCAATTCATGGCCCCAAATCAACCACTGCCTAGGGCGAGATTTTTGCAGCCTTATTGGTATGTGAATGGAGCAAGAGATTGTCTGAGCTCTTTATTGGTGACCACTGGAAACCTCATTCTTGTCTCTCTATTCTTTCTGTCTGGCCAGACCTCCGGATCACAGACTCAGTCTCCATTTTGTCCCCACGTGCAACATGGGTCATACTGATCATCTCACTGGTGAGGTAGGACTCGGGGTCTCTTGCAGAGGTGCCCTGCTAGAGACTCTCTCATTTCTGAACCCTGGGGTTCCTCAACTTGGGATCAGTGTTAGGGATGCCCACTCACTCCCAGGTGATCCGGCTCTGCCACTGGGTGGCAAGGAGTAAGTGAAGAACACTTTGTTTTCTCCCGTCACCTCCATCACACCTCTCCATTACTCAGTGGCTGGAATTCAGAATTTGAGGACTTCGATCCAAAAATACTAACAGATCTTGATAACTTTCTACAACAAAATGGCAAATGGTCTGAACTGGGACCTGTGTTTCAAGGTTCTCACCAAGGGTTGCTCCTCTGGGCCTTCTCTTGACCTCAACCTGGTCTTCCCCTCAGCCACCCACCAACTACTTGTCCCTCCGGGGACTCCAGTAAGGACTATTCACATTGCTGGACATCACATCCATCACCGGCCATAACCCACTGGGGGAGTGACTCACTCTGACTCTTCTGGATTCCTGGCTTTCTCTTCACCAAAGTCCTTAGTGGCCCTCCTCATTCCTTCTTGTCCAGCATGGACCAGATCCCACTAAGGCTTCCATGAGACACCCCCTTGGGGTGCCTTCCCAAACAAATCCAGACCCTGGGTACCCTGAAAGACTGGTGTTATAAGCTGGATAATAGCAGGCACTTGCCTGAAAATGGCATATTTGACTTACAAATTCAGAGACCTTTAAAAGCTCTCAACTGCAATGGCAAATGGTCCGAGGTTCCCTAGATCTAAGCCTCCATTCCAGCCTGATAGCTCTACTCCAGACCTCTCTGCCCAAACTGCTCAACTTTTCTTATTCTTCTCTTCAATGAAAAATCTCCCTTTCTTGGGACCCCTCTGTCTTTAGGAGTTCTGTTTTCTTTTTATTACTCTAAATCCTGCTTGCTCTGTCTGATCCTACATCTATGGATTTCATTCCTCAAGTATACAAAGCAGAAATCACCCAACCGCTCTGTGTTACATTTACAAGGATTCACCAGGGTTCTTCAGAGGGTGAGTTACATGGACATTTATTTTCTCTATCGCTCTTCTTCCAGGAGTTCTCTACTCCATTTTGAACAATCTCTTTTTATCAAAAATACTGGGGGGACCCTGTCAGCACATGGCTGTCAGACTCAAGACTCAAGGGAAAGCCTTTGATGGAATGAGACTTATCAATCACTCTCTGCCTCAGTGGAGAGAATGTTAATCTGATCTTGCTTCAGTTTCCTTACACAGCAATCAATTTGATCAAAAAACTGAGGTCTCTCTTAGAAGCATCCAAATTCTCTGTCCAGGGTTAATCCCTGGTGTGAAGGTAGAGTCTCTAGAGATGGCCGAAAGCCAATCAATTGTACATGGAAGCTCCATCTCCACTTTAATCTCCTTTCATAGCTTCTCACTTGATGGTAGAGGGAGGGCCTAGGTAGCTCCTTGGATAACTTCTTAGCATTATCTAAGGACTCCTAAGGCAGAATTCTGCCTGTCAATCTCCCAGTGAGTTAGTTGCTCCTTTCTCTTTCTTTGTCTTGTAACAACCTCCCCCAGTGTTAGGGGACAGATAGATGTGAACGGTGGAACACTAGGATAAGAGCATAATTCTATCAAATAGGCCCACTGTGCTGACTCCACATGCTTTCTTTTCCAAAAAAGCAATTTTCCTGCGGGTGAGCCTGCCTGATCTAAGTGAACAGGCTGTGTCACATTCCTCAGCAAACTACCTGTTATCTGCAGAGGAAATGCAGGCCCAAAACAATGTTAATAGGAGGAGTCCAAGTTGCCCTGAAGGAGAAGACTTTTGAGACAAGATTCTGAAACTCAGGAAGATAAGGATGATTCCTCCTAACAGAATCCAATTAGAACCAGTTAGCATGCATCAGTGACCTAGAGTTGCCATGGCAGTAAGGACTTGAAAGTCTGATGTCATCTTGATGTTGTCAGTCAAAAGTTGTGTGGAGACTCCTCAAAAAATTAGGGCTGGAACTGCCTTTTGACCCAGCTATCCCACTCCTGGGTATCTTCCCAAAAGAGTTAGAATCAGCTTACTATACAGCTTCATCAATGTTTATAGCAGCTCAGTTTACTATAGCTAAATTATGGAACCAACCAGATGCCCCTCACTTGATGAATGGATCCAAAAACTGTGGTACATATATACAATGGAGTACTACTCGGCTATTAGAGAAAATGATATTATGGCATTTGCATCCAAATGGATGGAGATGGAAAAAATTTTGCTAGGTGAAGTATCCCAAACTCAGAGACTCAAGGGCCGAATGTTTTCTCTCATTTGTGGATGCTAGGATATAAGCAGAATCAGTACATTAGATGGCTAACCTAACAATTACCTCATCATGTATGAATTCTTACATGATCATGGGGAACTGTGCTTAGGTTCCTGGGGGCAGGGTAGGGAGTGGAGCAGAGAGGGGGGAAGGGAATAGGAAGAACATCAAGGTGATAAGAGGGAGGTAGTATGGGGGAATCTAACCTGAGGGGAACCTGTGACTTCCACTAGAAGTCCAATTAACTTGGGTCTTAAGTAAAGTGAAACATGGAACCAGGGGGAACCCAAAGGTGGGAAACCATGGACTGGCACCAGCCTTGGCTTGTTCTGTCATTACACTTTTGTTCTTGATTGTTTGATGATGAACCCCTCCTAGTTGTGAGACAATGTTTATGGAATAAAAAAAAAAAAGTTGAAGTGGACCTGGGTGTGACTCTCTGTGACTCTCTGTGAACTTCTCTGGGATTCCCAGTAAAACTGGAAAGGCAGGAGAGGCAACATCTGAATAAATGTTTCTGGACAAAAAAGTATAGTGTCTAAGTAAGTTGCAGAAGTTTTGTGGAGGGTAAATCTCAAAAGTCTGTATATGATTAAGTTGAATATAATTGGTACAATAAATTAAAGTTCTCTTAAGGTCAAATAAGTGTTCAAGCTTTGTCTAAATTTTATGTAAAATTTTGTACAATGAAAGTTGATGTAGGTTTATAGGCAAGGTAACCAATAAATGCTCCCTTTTATATATTATATCTGACATAGAAGGGTCACACTGCCATTTTAAAGCCTCACTTATATCTCTTTGCTTTGACTAAGTCTTCTTTAACCATTAACTGTTTCCTAAATGTATATTCAAATAGACTCGGGAAATAATACATGAAAATTTAGTAGAAGATACTTTTAAGAGGCAAAGATAAGCTTCGTAAATAAAACACTTTACCTAATATTCATCAAGAGCCCTGCCTTGCCTGAGTTAAAACTCAGCCTTTCATCTTATGGTTCCAAAGTGGACTAGAATTAAGTTTATTAAAGTTAAGTTCAAAAAATAGATTTTTTTGTTGTAAACATTACTGTAATCTCAAAATACATAGGGCATATAAAAATTATATTTCTTGGTTCATAGCTATTCTACAAGCTGAATTTCATTTTTGTGTTGTCCTTGTAAAACTTTAAAACTATTTCCTGTTAGTATTTTACAGAAGTACTACTTCTAACAGATAAACCTGAGTTAAGACACATAATCACCTACAGGACAGATAAGATATAATACTAACTTCAAGTACTGTTACTGATCCTAATGAAACAAGAGAGGTGACTATAAAACTGTAAATATTAAAGTATAACATAGTATTCCCATTTTAGGACTGATGTAACTGGCCTGCTAGATATTTAATGCCCAAACCAGGATGCCAAAGTTAAAGAAGTTAAAGGATTAAGGAAAAAGTCAATATTTTGGCCCTTGCCCTGTTTGATCAGCTCAAACTCAGGGGACAATGGGACTTCTCTAAGCCAATCAGTGCACAGTCTGCAAAGAGGATGGTCATTGGAAAGGGAAATGTCCCTGATGCTTCCAAGGGAAGCCACAAATGGTCAGCAAGACCCTGACCCATTCTGGCAGATGGTACTACTGGTAGAGGAAGGCTAAAAGAGCCAAAAGGCTCTCACATATCCCCAACAGTGGTCTTCTCAGGAATCTCAGCTGAATAGATAGACAAAAATGTCAATTTTGACCAACTTGGTCTTACATACCTGGCAGGAAAGTTATCACGAAAGCATAGCTACATATGGGCATTTAAAAGGAAAGACACTAGTTCTTTTAATGTAACTCAAAATGTACACTTGTGTCAGTCCTCCCACAAGTAAATAAAACTACATTATAAAGAAAAGGTTACAGAAGACTCTACCAGAATCACAAGTTTGTTCTAAGTCAATTTGAGGTCCACAATTTTCCCTAACCTCCTATATGGGTAAACTCAATTTGTTTTTCACTGGTATGATTGTTTAGTTATAATATTTATCCCTGAGATCAATCTAAAAGATGCAATGTGGCACACAAAAGCCCTATGCCAATAAAAATCTACATTATAGAAATCAGATGGCATTCCTCATCTCAAGGGGACACCTGTGCAATTGTGAAAATTAGATGTGTTCCTAGTAACCTCCACCAAGTTTTCTAAAGCTATGAATGGCCTGCACTCATAAGTAAATGACACATCAGATCACACTCTAAACTCTAATAAGTCCCTATCTTTTTGGTCTTCAAAGGCTGGCTAATAACACTGATTGTTTTGTGCTAATTGCTAGCAGAAAATAATATTTTGTTGCATAGTGTTTTGTTCTATAATGATCTCTCTGCTATGTACACCATGTCCATTCACCTGCCAACCACCAGCATCATGGACCTCTGGACTGCCCTGATGCATGAAATGCCTAGAGTCCATTAAGTGCCAGATGATCATGGAAATATGACCCTCTGGGCAGCTGTCTCCCAACTTCTACCAAAGTCCTCCAGAAAGACCCTCTGGAGAGTTTCCCTGACTGCCATAGTTAATGCCCCACTGTCAGTACTAAAAAGCCATATTGGTCATCACCCTTTCCCCCTAAAGCCAGTCAAGGACCTCTTCAGAGGGGAATTGAGGCAGGACATAGATTATCTCTAGGCAGATAGAAATGGGAGCCTCAGAGAATGGGATCTCAGCACCCCAGACTAAAACCCTAGGCTAAAACCTTTTTGTTTTTGGCTGCCTGAATGCAAGGCCCCATTCATATGTAGATGACCCACTCCTATTCTTGGCAGGAACACCCTAGGCAAATTCAATACTTTCGTTCATTTTAACACCCACCTTACCCTCCCCCCCCATATTCCTTTATCCTCTCATGCCATTTCCTTCCCCTCTTACACTCCTGTCAGCTCTCCTCCATGAGGTGTCAACTACTGTGTGGGATATCTCCAGGCCCACTGTAGCCACCCACCACATTCACATTAAAATTTCCATATAAGACACTGCCTCCAGATAAAACAAGTTATCTCCTATCACTTTACTGGCTGCTTCAATTATAATCTTCTTCCTAGGCAGAATTAATACTTATGTTTGTTTATACATTAACTGGATAAAAACTTAATATCATTGACCCAACTCATTCTATCCCTTAGTGTCTGGAATGATGGATGTAGAAAATTTCAGACACCATTCACTTGAGCCAGACAGCAACCCTCTACTCACTGTGTTAAAATCTGTTGACTTGGGACCTTATCATAATCTACTGACTCCAGGCCCTTATCAGAAAAATTGTACTCATCCCATTTTAACCAGAGAACTAGCACCGTGGCTCTATCCCCCCTCATTCCCTCTATATCTACACCAGACTGAAAGCAGCAGCAGGGTCCCAGACTCCACTGGACCTCCCTCTCCAGGTTTCTCTCAAATAAACCTAAGCTACTGTTAAGCTGCCACTCTCTTCTCTTTTTTCTTTCATTCGTCTCTTTCCTTCGAAAGATTCTTTTTCCTGCCCTACATGGTAATCCATATGTAATCCTATCTATCTCTCTGCAAAGTAAGTGTAGTAATTACCATTTTCTACCTGAGGAAATCAGATAACAATGACTAAATTCACTGTCTAGTAAGTGGAATGCCAGATTCTAAACCTTGCATTTGTTGTTCTGATACTCTTTCTAATGCAAAATTCTGTACTAAAATTCCCTGGCACTTCTTGTTGAAGATGAGAATGGTTGAAGAATAGATGGTTGAAGTTTGGGAGAAATTATAAAAGATGTTTATGGCATAGTGGGGTAGAGACAGATCTAGACTAGTGATCTAAATAGGTTTGAGACAGATTCTGAAAAAGAACACATATTTCTAATAAGTGTTGAATGAGTGGGTGGATGAATGAAGATAATAGGGATCTATAACCCAAACCCAGATTTAACTATCTTCAAAGCTCATTTTCTGTTATAGAAGGTCAAAATATAACAGGAAGAACATCCAAATGAACATATCAGTTGAAAAGATGATTACAAATGCCTATCTAGAATGACAGAACTGGAAATACAGATTTGGGAATCCTAGATACAGTTAATCCACATTATATTTGCAGATTTTGTATTTGCAAATTTGCCTGCTTGCTAATGTTTTTTAAATTTGTTACTTGCAAACCAATATTTGCAGTGCTTTTGTGGGCATTCACAGTGTTTTAGTCAGCTTTTTCACTGCTAAGAACAGGAACAGGAAGGAAAAGTTATCATACCCTCCTGAAGCACCTTTCCTATATAACTATAGAACTTTGCACACGGTATTTTCATGAAGGATTTTTAAAAATAGTATTATTATCTATCTGGTGTCTCTGTTCTCTGTCTCCAATGGTTGGCCCATAATAGAAACTTGATAATGTGGCCTGAATAAATTGTGTGCATTTCTCTCTCTCTCTCTCTCTCTCTCTTTCTCTCTCTCTCTCTCAAATGTGCTTATTTTCTTTGCTTAAAGCATTTCAATTTAAATTTCATATATAAATGGATTTTTCTCTAATCCTTTTGACTGTTTCCAACTTTAAAATACACAGGATATAGGTTGTACCTAATAACACCTAAATTATAGTGGAATTTCCCAGTGGTGAGTTCACTAATTGCAGTGCCTAAGCAGGAATGAACTTCTGGTTAGTTGAAATTACTCCTCTCTAAGCCTCCTTGCGAGAAAGAGCCCATGGGGACTTACACTTGAATCAGAAGGGCTGGTTTTACTATTGTATTAAACATTTACTGTGTGAAATTTCATTGAGTATAAAAACTTAAGCTTTAGTTTTAACCATTTTTATCAGTAACCTATCAATTTTTACCAGTGATTAGGGGAAAAATGAATAATTGTAACTATTTTTCTCATCCTTTGACTCTAAATGCATGTAAATAATATTTGTAAGAGTTAAAGTTAAATTTGCTACCATAAAAAAAGGATTATGGGAAAAAAGAGGGCAAAGTGAATTCCAGTCGAGGGGAATTGAGGTAACAGAAAGGGTAGCATCTGAACTAACCACTAAAAGATTGGGAGATTTTCAGCAGATGAAGATAACGCAAGGGCCTTCCAGAAAGAGCGGACAGGGCAAAGGTTCAAAGGGGAGAATGTGCAGGGCATGTTTGGGGAATGGAGAAAAGATCTGGATTGAGTGGAGGTTCTGAGGGGTTAGAAATGACCAAAAGGGTCATAAATGCAATTCTAAGAAGTTTGGTCTTTATTTCTAGAAACTTTTCAAAGATCAAAGATTTTCGGTGAGAAGATGATATTATCTGATGAACTTCTAATAATTTGGTCAGATTATAGTACTTTGTATAGTGGATGGATTTGGGGAAATATGAGACTGGAAGTCAGAGAGGCACCCGTGACACATTTTGAGGATGTGAGACTGTGAAGAAGATAAGACATAGTGGGTTTTATGATTTGGATATGGGATGTCTCCAAAAGCTTGTGCGTTCATACAGGAATGTTCGGAAGCGAAATGATTGGGTTGTGAGAGCTGTAACCTAATTAGTCCACCCTAGTTTAAATGGACTGACTGGGTGGCAGCTATAGGCAGGTGGGGCATGACTAGAGGAGCAGGTCACTGGGGACACACAGGGTTCATCTTCCCTGTGGCCCCTTCCTCTCTGTCTGTGATTCCTGGCCACTACAAGGTGGGTGAGCGGCTTTTTTCTACCCTGCCCTTCTACCACGATGTTCTGCTTCATCTCAGGTACAGAGAAACAGAGTCAGCCTTCCGTGGTCTGAGTCTCTGAAACTATGAGACAAAATCAACCTTCTTCCCTCTAAGTTGTTGTGGTCGAGTATTTGGTCACAATGACGAGGATGAAGGGTAGATAAGGATTCAGTTTCAGCTCAATTAGACCAGTTTTACTCCTGAATTATTGTATGTGAAGATATTTTCTGTCTTTAGCCCTGTGAATGTTGTCTTTAAATCTCACTTTTGATATCTTGTTTTTATAGCAATTATGGCTGTCTACATTCTTCTCTATCCCTGATCTATAGAGCTACGACTGATTAAAAATGAAGCCTATACATTCCTGCCTAATTTATTCCCTCATACCATTTTATTTAATCCTTTATGATACTTACCTCCTTAAATTTCCCAGAGGCTTATTAATTTCTTCTATTTATAATTCAAACAGTATTAAATTATTTTTCTATGTTGAGAGTGGAGATATCCCAGATAGCGTTCTGGCCGGTCTCCTTCCCACAGGGAAGCACCAGAGAAATTGGTTTTCAATGAATGAATGAATAACTTTTGTAAGCACATCCCTCAACCAATGCTTCCCAGTTTTGCTGTGTTCATTATTTTTGCTTTTACTCAATTGCATGAAAGTAGTTTGTGGACTCATCGTAAGTGTTTTTGAGCCAATCTGTATTTATTTAAATGTTTTTCTTACAAACTTTATTCTTTCATTGTTGTTAAGAATTATAAGCAATACAGAGAAAGTCTAAAAATTATTGAAGTAGAGGGAGGTCACCACTCTAACAGTAATGGGTTAAGCTTCAGAATATCAGGAAGTATTAATTTCACTTTAAGGGGCCCAGAAAAGTACTGAGATTTTTATTTCAATTTTGAAATGTTTTAGTGTTCATCAAAAAATTAAATAACCATTTCTGGGACAATCAGACTGAATGTACTGGAATGATTATTTGGTATACAATGTTTAGTAGTGTGGGAGATCCCAGAAGTAACATGCTAAATCCACTTTACTAGGGTTTCACCTGATACAGCTGATGGGCTCCAAAGACTCTTTTCATGCCCAACAATGGCTGTCAAATTATCTGAGAAAAATCTGGGTCTATAGATGTTGCAATATTGCAAACATTAAGTGTGATACATCGTTATCTACACTGACTATAACTGTGATATGTACTAGTCTATATTTGAGAAATAAAAAATAATAGCAAATCGTACTTGTATTGCATATAGTAGTTCAATGACAAACTCTGTATCTCTCTTTTTCTCTCTCTCTCTCTGTGCAACCTGTGTGAAAATAAAGTGCTTTACCTTTCAATCCCAGAAACCATTTATTCTGGGTTCCCAGTTCTTCACAACTGCCTTCTCTAATCCCATTGTCATGAGGCTTAGTTCTGCCCCAGCTGCTGTGCAAATATTGAATCTGACAGGTAGATTTTTGTACCAGTCTCAGCTCTAAGCTTTTTGTGAGGCTTAGAATAAAGACATCTCCCTGGAAGTGGATTTCAGTGTTCAACCAGAGTGTCCTTCATTTCTTCAACGTATCAACCCCAGGTGCCATTGTGTGTCCCTGTATTGATGCTGAATGCTACACTGGCTGTCCATGTAGTTTGACATTGTCCTTTCCATTTGTTCTGCTTCAGAATTCTCTGTCCTTCTCAAACTGAGACTCCCCTGCAAACACATTTCATCTACCAGCCTTGTACCTGTGCATAAAGGGCTCAAATTTGACCTCTGGCTTACCAATTCAATGAGACTGTTGTTGTCTACTTGAGCTCTGTTTCTTCTGTGCAAAACTGAGTTTGGGGAGCCATTAGGTGAGTAGTCAGTAAATGCAGATTGGCACACCCAGTGTGTTCCCTTCTCCTAAGTCTTGTGTCCCTTGTGATGTTCACCTATCTTTGGCTCCTCTTTAAATTAGCATTTATGTTAGTCAATACTGGATCATCATGACCAAAATAGCTGACAAGAAAAACTTATAGGAGGAAAAGTTTATTTGGAGCTCATAGTTTCAAAGTTCTCAGTCCACAGACGTCTGACTCCATTGCTCTGGGACCAAGGTGAAGCAGCATATCATGGTGGAAGGGTGTGGTAGAGGAAAGCAGCTCACTTCATGATGGCCAGGAAGCTGAATTGGGGGTGGGGGCAAGGGATCACAGGGAAGATGAACCCTTCCAGGGTATTCTCCCAGTGACCCTTCTCCCCAAGACTGCCCCACCTTCCTACAGTTACTACCCAATTACTTAGTTTGTTTGAACGAGGTTGAACTAATTAGGGTATAGTTGACATAATCTAATTATTTTAACTTTGAATATTCCTGAATTAACACAGGAGCTTTTGGAGGATACCTTATATTCAAACAATAATGGTATTATACAATCTATTCTTAACATCACTGGAAGTGATACCTCTAATTTACTCATGTCTTTTGGAATTTTGCATTAATATTCACAAATAATATTAGCCTGTAATTTTCCTACCTTGCAAACTCCTTGTTCAGTTTCAGAATCAATTTTATTTTGGCCTCATCAGTATACGAAGAGGTGTTCCTTCTTTTTTAATCCCTGGATGACCTTGAATTATAGTGTCATTATTCTTTCTTTAAATGTTAGGTCAAATTTACTGGTAAAGGTATTTTGGTTTAGATTTTACCTTGGGAAGGTTTTCAAATACAGATCACTTTACTTAGTAATTATAAGTTACTTAAATTTTTTATTCCTAAGCCAATATTATGGTTTTTTAATTTCATTTCAAATTTAAATTTCAGATTTATTTGCATTAGATGATGTGTTAGTTGGCTTTCCATTATTGTAGCCAGTCCCTGAGGTCTCAACTTATAAACAGAAAAGATTTTTTTGGCTTACAGTATTGGAGATTTCAGTCTATGATCATTTGGCCCCATTGCTTTTGATCTGTGACAACACATCAAGGTGGAAGAGTGTGGCAAAGTAAAGCCATTCACTCCACTGCCAGGAAGCTAAAGCACAAAAGAGGAAGAGTGAGGTCCTATAATACCCTTCAAAATCACACCCCTGATGACTTAAAGGCCTCTCTGTAGGCCCTGCCTCTAAAGGTTTCCACGCCTACCAATAGTGCTCAACTAAGGACCAAGCTTTTAACATAAAGGCCTTTGGGGTACATTCCAGATTCAAACTGTAGCAGATGGGCATAATATCCTCTTAGAACTTTATATTATATGTAAGAACTCTAATGATACACCCTTTTCACTCTTGATTTGTTAATCATATTTTCCTTAAATAGTTTGTTAGGGTTTTATTAATAATTTCTTTTTTTGAAAAACCAACTTTCCATCTTGTTTATTCTATTATGCATTTGTTTTCTATTTTATTAATTTCTTATTTTTTTCTTTCTTTCATCTTCTTTGAGTTTAATTTCCCAACTTTTTAAATAGATGTTTAAATTACTGAATTTTAAACCTTTCTTGTTTTTCTCTTATATACATTTACCTTTACGAATGGACCAGCTTCAAATCTATGTGGAAGATAAATAAAATTGAATTTTATTTCATCCATCACATTTATTTTTCTCTGTTAAATACGGCAATCCCTAAAAAAGCTTAGAAAAATGCAAGGACTGGATCTCACATAAAAGGGTGGAGACAAAGCAGCATATATATCGTATATAGAGTAGAAAATACAAACTCCTTAGAGATTGGAACTCTGTGTGCATACCCCCACTTTTCCTCCCCAACTCAGTGTGTTCACAAAATCTAGAAATGTGCATTTAACTTTACAGAGGAGATTATAGAGTTTAGAACAACTCATATCAAGACTTTAGAGGGTCAAAAGACCCTGCATGGCATTTGGAACCATTTCCCTTAGCTTTGCTAAGAGAAGAGTGGTGTTTTAATGTCCATCTTTATGAAATTATCCTGAATTCACTCATGAAATGTTCTGGACCAGAGATCAAATAGTTATTATTATCTGTAACCCAATGACTGTGCCCATCTCTTTATCCCAGTGCTCCGCCCCCTATCCTGGAGGTGACAAATGACTGGAGATGCTCCACAGGTGGAGGAAGGAGAAAGGAGAACTTGGTTCACTGGAGATGGAATGGAAAGGGTCTCAGGTTCCCATCCTAACCTTTTGGAATGGAAATATATTTTCTAAGAGCCAGGTGAACTCTGGTGTCTCTTTTACAACCTAGAGTTGTCTCCAGGGTCCTGGGCCTCATTTTCCCTTGAAATGTGCATACAACTTATGAGACTCTCTGGTGTCCTCTCTCTGGAATCTTCTCATCATCAAGAGGGATGCAAATTAACTTCTCAGGACTTGCTGTTAGTCCAGGATACACAGTTTTCATTGAAATTTATTCCAAAAACCTCAACTCTGTAGAAACACAAAAGTATTTTCTCTAAACTCCACAATGACTTTATTCCAAGGTGGCATCTGTCATCCTCTTTTACTCACCCTCACCCTTGCAATCCCTCCAAAATATCCAAGAGTACATATCTAGGCTCTAGGTTTATGTCCATTACCTTTCCGTAGGTTTATTACAAGACATCCATTCTTCCTTCATTTAAATCACTTCCCCTTGCTATTCCTGATGTCTAATATCTTCTAAAAGTATCTCCAAAAAGCATGACATTTATATTTTCTGGATCTAAATTTTTTATTGTTGACATAAAAGAAGGATAGAAGTCACCTCTACTAGAATTCTGCGAGAAATTTGGGGGTGTTGTGGTTCAGGATCTGCCAGATCTACTCCATGATCCCCAGTAGGTACTTGAAACCACAAATAAGACATACCCTAAAAAACAAGTTTGTTTAGAAGTACAGTAAAACAGCAATAAAAATGGGATAATTATAAAAGTGTATTGTAATAAAATTTATGTGTGTATGATCTGTCTCAAAATAATCTTTTGCTTTTCATCTTTTCCTTTAAAGGAAGCACTTTATGGCCTTTCTCTGGCATATACAAATTGTTAGCATCACTATTCTTGTACTTTGGAGCCACTGTTAAGTAAACTAAAGGTTAATTGAACCCAAGCTCTATGGCACCACAGAGAGTTGGTCTAGCAGACTACTAAGTAACTAATGGGCTGGTCCCATATACAGTGTGGTTACAATGGTTAAATGATAACTCCTATTCCAGGCAAGACAAAGCAGAACGGTGTAAGATTTCATGCTGCTTAGAAGAATGTGCAACTTAAAACTTATGATTTTTTTAAGAGAGAGGAGGGAAAGTGAGAGAGAGAGAGAAAATCACTTTTTATTTAGTTTTTCATGTGGCATTCATTGCTCTGACACTTTGTTGCATACATGGTGCTGGGGTTTGAACTTGTGTCCTCACGCATGCCAGGTAAGCGCCATATCTGCTGAGCTACCACTCCAGCCCCTGAATTATTTATTTCTGAAAATTTCCACTTAATATTTTTCCACAGCAGTTGACTCCAAGTAACTGAAACTACAGAAAGCTAATCCACTGATGGGGGACTTATTATAACCCCTGATAGATATAAATGATTCTCTTTCTGCTTGTTGCAGATTTCTTTTTGACTATCTGCTCTTCCTCCTATAGGCAATTAAATAGTATGTCTGCCTATGGAAGTAACCATTTTTAAATTTCTTATAATCTTGAGCATTACATAAGTAAGGGTTTTCTGAGCATGTGTGAGATAGGGCACCATTAAGGAATAATTTGGGAGTTCTACATTTACAATAAGGGTAAGTTGTATGTGTCAGTAAGGAATGACTATGTTAGGTTGATAAATCATTCAGAGACTCTGGCTTGTGAATAACTTGATGGTGGCTCTACTCTTGTTATCCTCACTTAGAGATCAGAACTGTGCCAACTTTCACTCTCGGGAACAAGGGTGAGGGTGCTGGAATTTGGCCAATCATGGTCAGGTCTGAAAGCTTTTGACTTGTAGTAAGATCTGTTACTTCTGCTCACATTTTCTTTGGCAAGCTGAACTATATGACCATGCCTAACAATTGAGAAATTGCAGAAGTGCAGCCCTACCATGTGCCTTTAGGAATATGTGAAGTCTTATGAGAGGCACTAATGGCTGTTTCAATAGCATTTCACCAATTCAGAGCAGGGAGTATTAAGTGTTGTTGGTTTTTGTTTTTTCAACAGTGGTCTTAGAAGTAAACAACTTCTTTGATGATACTCTAAAGTTGTGACAAAGCCCCACTACATAGTGTGGTTGACTAGGAAATGCAACTAAGAAATAAGTGCTTAGGGAACTGGGGCAATACTTACTAAAACCGTTGAGGTCTTCCTCTCTCATAGTGGTAAAAGAAGTTAGAATTGTTCTCAGTTAGCAGTTTCAAAATTATGCAAACATCCCATCAGTCTTACACATGGGCTTCACACTGTTTTGGCTGATCAGTGCACTTCTCTTTGGTTACTTCCCAGTTCTCAGTGGAACAATGTATTACCATCTTTGTCTTTGTTAGTGTTTAGACAGAGAAAAATGATCAGATAGAAGTAAAAATAAAAAAAGAGTAAGAGTCATCCAAATTGCAGCAGTGCATTTTTGTGCACCTGTATCTAAGTATAGAGCTGCTGAGTAATACACAGGGAATTGAAAAGCTTCTCTGAAACCAGCCAGGCAGAGGGAGAAAAGTGACTGCATCCAATTTCCCAGGCACAAACTTGTGACCAGGTCCCTCTCTAGAGGGTTCTTGCCGCTCCTCTTGTCCAGTCTCTATCATCTCACCCACCTCTCATTCCACTGTCCCTATACTGCAAAACCTCCCACTGGTGTGCCTGGGTATTATGGCTCAGTTGTGGAATGTACCTTCAAATGTCATGTGTTAAAAGCATGGTCCCCAGTGCAACAAGGTTCAGAAGTGGACTTCTGGGCAATGATTGCATCTTGAGGGCTCTGTTGCCATCAGTGAATTAATTTATTTGATTAATCTATTTGATTATCAAATGGGTTAGTTGATTGGTGGCTCAGTGGACTACAGGGAGGTGGGACTGAGTTAGAGGAGGTGGGTCACTGAGGGCATGCTTTGGAAGGATTTATCTTCTTCATGCCCCTTCCTCTTTCTGCCTCTCAGCTGCCATGAGCTGAACAATTTTCTTCCAGCATACCCTTCTGCCATGATGTTCAGCCTCACCTTAGGTCCAGAGTAATGGAGCCAGATGACCCTGGACTGAGACCTCCGAAATGGTGAGCAAAAATTCTTTCCTCCTTTAAGTTGTTCATGTCAATCATTTTGGTCGCATTGATGAAAAGCTGACTAACACACTGGGGTAAGCTATGGTCGTGTCAGTTACTGCTGCTCTCAGTTCTAGGGAAGTAACTCAAGGACTGGGGAGGCTAGAAACCTTGAACCTCTGCTGGTAAACTCTGTGCGTGCCATCATTTCCTGTATTAACCTGTAAGAACACTGGGGAGCATGGACCGATAGTGTTGCTTTTACTTCCTCTCAATCACTTCCAGTAACGATGATCCAGAGATATTTGAGCTTTGTGGATTACAGATCCCTTAAGTAAAGTACCATGATATTTTATACGGCAACATTAGGCTCCTATATTCAGCTGCCCTTCAGACTCTGATTCTGTATTCCAGCAATAGCCCTGAAGGCTGAAGCCCCTTTTGCAGTCGACATAATACAGTACATAGATTGGGGGTGAAGAAACAGGCATTTATTGTCTCACACTTTTGGAAGTTGGATGTCCAGCATCAGGGTGCCAGTTATGGTTGGGTTCTGATAAGACTTCCTGGCTTGCTGATGGGTGCCTTCATATAGTGTCCTCACATGGCGGGGAAAAGGAGAGAAAGGGAAATAAGAGAGAAAAACGTGTAACTCTCTAGAGCCCCTCTAATAAGGACACTAATTTCATGATCTAATTACCTTGCAAAGGCTACATACACTTCCTAATATTATGTTGGGAACTGAGGCTTCATTTTTTTAAAATTTTTTTTTTGTTTTTGAACAACCATACAAGTTTTTAACAAAATACTATCAAATGAGTATAGATTCTGGATATTACAAGTACCCCCAGGAGTGTCCCCCCCAATTACCCACCCTTATCCCTCCCTTCCCCTTCCCCCCATATCTCTAAAAAAAGGATTATGTTGTATAGCATTATATCTTATCTGGATTTAACACATGATAATAGCCCAACTTTCTCACTGGCCAGGGTCTAATCCCAACCTCCACAGATGAGTGGAGACAATCTACCCTTAGTTCTCTGGGTTAAGCTGATTTTACTCAGCATAATTTCTTCCATAGCCATCCATTTACCTTCAAAGGCTGCAATATCATTGTTTCTAATTGCTGTGTAATATTCCATGGTATAAATGTACCACAGTTTTTGGATCCTGAGGCTTCATTTTTGAACGTAGGAATTTGAGTAGAAACATAATGCAGTCCATGGGAGCCCCCAAACATGCAGAACATATAATTCAATTCTTCATCAGTTTCCATGACAGGGAAGCAGGGAGGTAAACCCTGAATAGGCAGATAGGAGAGTGCACTAGGAGAAGGAAAAAAGGAAGGAGGAAAGGAGACATTGGGTCATGAGAACATTCTGTGCTGCCCTTGACA
>PVKS010014241.1:0-48779 GCA_004027875.1 Aplodontia rufa | reverse complement strand
TTTTTTTTTTTTTTAATAACAACTCTGTTAATTTTTTCTATCCTCTATTTCATTTATTTCTGCTCTAATCTTTTTTATTTCTTCCCTTATTCTAACTTTGGGCTTATTTTTTTCTTCTTTTCCTAATTTGTTGAGGTGTAAAGTTAGGTTGGTTGTTTGAGATTTTTTTTAATGTAGATATTTGTATAATATAAATACCTCTTAGTTTTGCTTCTGCTGTATTACACGAGTTTAAGGTGTTGTGGTTTTGTTTTTTTGTCTCAAGATATTTTCCAATTTCCCTTTGATTTTCTCATTGTTCATCTTCTGTTCAACCATAATTTTTACTGTGCATGAACATATACTAATGTGGATGATGATCAAAGTATAATATGCAGAATAAAAGAGGTTATGATTTTATGATTTTTAAATATAGTTTATGTGAATATAAATGCTTGCAGGGAAAAGCGTCTGGGAGAATGCATGCCAGCAGATCTGTTAGCCAGGTTAGCTAAATATATTTCCTTGATTTTTACCTTCTTTGCTCAAACATATTTTCTGTAACCTACATATATAATTACTCTGTTATTTTTTCTTAAAAAAATGAAGTAAAGGAAGTACAGAGAACAAATCAGAAACTAGGAGCAAGACATCCAAACAAAATCATATTAAATAAAAGAATATAACAGTTATTTACATGAACTGATGCTGACGCTGGGAGGGAGGACCAGAACGGACTAAAGAACATTGCTGAGTAACAATAATATTGCTTTTCTGGGAACCAGGGACATTGACCTCATGAAACTGGCCTTGTGTCCAGTTCGGTGTGTCTTAGCAGCAGTGTTATTAATGTCATTTCCTAACTGAGATCTTTCCTCTGGTTCTACTCTCCTTTCCATCCCTGCCTCCACTGCATCGGAAATCTTATAGAAGAATTCCTCTTTGCTCCTTCTTGAATTCTGTCTTTTGGACCAGGAATCTATAACACTCAAAATTCCTAGGTTGTCATATATTTATTTGTTATAGGTGACATTGCTTGGCATTCGATTAATTCACAGGTGTTCATGAATACCCACTAGAAACTGCTTGGCACTGAATCAGGAACTGTAGGATTAGACAGAAACAGCACATTATAGTCCTTAACCTGAAAGAGTTTATAAGCTGATTGGAAAGAAAAGATACTAGAGAACAACAGAAAACAGTCTGCAACGTAGGGATAAAATGGTGTTTCACTGGCTCCAGTACCTGGAGAATCCAGAGGCGAAGCTTGAGGCCAGAAGACCACAGTGGTCAAGATCCAGGGTTGGTTTTGGCCTAGGTGGCATAGGAGAGGTGAGAAGGGCAGCTCTGAGGGGCGGATCTTGCGACTGAGGCTGAGAGATGTAATTTGTATGATGAGGAGAGGCTGAGAGACTGTGAGGTGTATATCTCATCTCCAAATACTTTATATTGGAACTTGATCTTTATGTTTCTAAATCCCCATTTTAAATTTTTAAGTCAATTTTCTTAACATGAGACAAATTACCCACCCTGTAGTCTATTGTCAACACACCTTCTGCTATCTAAGAGCCCAGAGAGGGAAAAAAATTAAATATTCTTATGCCCACATTGTCAGATTTAAGGTTTGATTACATTTAGATTAGAAACTTCTTAGCCTGCTAGAGTAAAACCTCAAGATGCTGAAGTATTTTAAATCTTCCATTATTTTTAAGGAATGACTTTCTAAACTGTACAAATTAACACAAAACTTTTGCAGAAGAAATTACAAACAACAGAAAAGCAAATAAAAAATAATCCCCCGTAATCTTATCACCAAGAGATACCAAATGTTCACATTTTATTATAAAGCTGACAGATTTCTTTTGTGAATATTATGCATTTAAATTGGTTCTTGTCTGCTACCTTTCCAATTTTTCCAGGAGTGGTGGGTGATTGGATAAACTACTTTACTTCAAAGCAGAAGAGAGTATTTGATGAACTATTCACAGAGAAAATGAAACACAGTGAACTGGCAAGACACTTGAAGGAGTATTCGTAATACAAATGGGAAATGAAACCACTTTCCATTTTATGCAGTGCTGAGCTTGGGGAGTGTGTAAATATTTTTCACCAATAAAGAAAGACAATATTTCTTTCAGTGAGAAACAGCTACTTCATGAATGTGTCAAAAGTGTCATGTGTGAGAGACTGTTATTATTATATTTGCTGATAGCAGAGAATTATTAGTAAAAGGAAATATAAAATTTTAGATATTCAGTAAGGCAAAGAATTACTTCTCTTCAGAAAGATATTACTGTAGGTGTTTTGCAAGCTGCATTAATATACAACAAAACAGGTGAGGGATTATCTAGATAACAGATAATCTGAGAAGAATTTATTTTCTGCCTATTTGGACAATGATGACTGACACTTTAATTCCAATATTCCCTAGTGTCTATGTAGAAATATTGTCCAATGTCATAATAATGACAAATATACTCTTACTGAGGCAGAAACTACAAATAGTTAAGTATATCAAATGACCACATTCCAATATACTAGCTAAAATGAAGAATGAAAATAGACTCTTTCACATTAACAATGGCTTAGTATTCTAGGATTTTCTTTATCTTGTTTCTATTAAATCACAAAATTTCTGATTTTCCAATTTTAAAGAGTATTATTTTCCCTTGAAGTGCTTGTGATTCTTTATAGTATTTTGAATATGTGTGCTTTCACTCTGAATCATTTCTAACATTAATATAATCTCTATCCTGTAATAAGAGAATTAATTAATATAACTCTCGTCTGTAATGAGTATTATTCTATAGCTTTAGACTACAGGACATTATAATGGAGTTTCAGTGAACTTATTTTAAGATTATTTATCACCTAGATGACAATATATAAATCATGTCATTGTCTATGTCTGTTAAAATATCTAACTCACAGCTGAATGGCAAATGAAAAAGTAGATATTATGTATGATTTTGAACTCTGAGCTCAAAGCAATGTATTTGACAGTTAATTCAGCCAAACTCTTGGATTTTGTACCTTACTGTTATTGTTATTGTAAATTACCAGTCACAAATCTATTGGCGTCTTTTGTATCAAATTTATTTAGTAAGGAATTGAATCTTTATAAATCTTCTGTACACATATATTTGTTACAAATAAAATACATCTTTTTAACTTCATGCAATTTTTGTCCTCCAAAATTAGCATTACTAGAGATTTACTGAGATACCTCGCTTCCTCAAATGAGCCAGGTTAACAAATAACGAGAGCAATTGTGAATGATCTTTCTTGCATAGTCTTCATCTTCTTGGTGGGGTGGAGGTCACTCCTTATCTTGATGGCCAGAGAATGACAAAACTGTCAGAGTAAGACAAGGGCAATCTGCTGCGGCTGGAAAATCAGGAGAACAATGACTATAGGATTGGAGGAATCAAATCCTACCAGACAATATCTCTTTTCAAATGATTGTTGAAGTCAAGAGAACTGAAGTAAGGCTGTATTCAATTGTATTTTAGACCTCTTAAGGTAACTTTGGAATCCAGTTTTTTTTTTTTTTAAGAAAGAGGGACAGTGAGAGAGACAGAGAAAGAGAGAAACAACTTTATTTAGTTTTTCACATGGCCTTAGTTGCTCCAACACTCAGTTGTGTACGTGGTGCTGGGGTTTGAACCCGGGTCCTCGTGCTTGCCAGGCAAGCGCTGAAACCGCTGAGCCACCGCTCCAGCCCTGGAATCCAGTTTTGATAAGAAATTGCTTAGGGTCAGTAATCCAAAGGGGTATCCAAGAACCTTAATTCCCAGTTCATTTATCATTCAATCAAAAATATTTCCAAGCATCTTCTGTGTGTAAGGCTCCACTGTGGACTGTAGGGACACATGATGAAGCTGAAAGAATCTTGCTCTCAACATGCTTATATTCTAGTGGGGAAACTGATGTGATTATTATTATTTATTTATTTAGAAAAGCAAGCAGATGAGATATGCCAGGCATCAGTATATCATATAAAGTTAAGATAAGGTTGCATAGTAGGCAATGACCGCAGAGCTGCCTTGGCTGGGATGTGAACCTCCACTGTGGGTGGTGAGTGGAGCTATCTGAGCTTGGAAGCATGGCAGGAAGTTTAGATTTTGTTCTAGACGTGTGGTTTTCCACAGAGGAGCAAGATGTTCTGATAGGCACAGTGAAAAGAGGATTCTGATTACTAGATGGAGAATGGACTTCAAGGTCAAGGAAAGAGGCAGGGATCAATGGCTACTGCAAATGGTGAGGTGAGAGAAGATTAGACTTAGACTGTGATTGTAGCAGTGGGAATGGTGTAATATCCATTTAGGGATATAACATGGATATTAAACTAGCAAAGCTATTAAGCTAGGAAGAAGAGATAGAAAGGAGTAGACAAACCTAGATTTTGACTAATTAACAGGATCAGTGAGTGGCATTTATTTAGATGTGACAGTTTGATAGCAAAATGATTTTGAGGGTGGTGGAGATATGTGGATAAAGGTTTCTGCTTTGGCCATGCTCTTTGAAACGTCTATTAGATACCAGGAGACTCTCTCTGAAGACTGCTGTGTTATTCCCTGGGGTCCTGTGGAAGGTTTAAGAAGGTGGGGAGGAGCAGGGTGCTAGCCTGTAATCTCAGTAACTTGAGAGGCTGAGGCAGGAGGATCACAAGATCAAGGCTGGCCTTGGCAATTTAGTCTCAAAATAAAATAGACCCGGGGTTACAGCTCAATGGTAGAGTAATACACACACACACACACACACACACACACACACACACACACACATATTGGATCAGTGCGGGAGGTTGAGTTCAACTTGAAGATTGACAGATAGTATAGACATGAGCATCCAAATGATGAATAACCTGGGAGTCTTAGACTTTTTTGATAGTGCTGAGATAGTTTGGGATATAAATCAAGATGGATTGATCTGCAAGTCAGAGTATATAGTAAATGTAGATGCTGGTCATTGCTTGGCTTTCTTCCACTAAAATGGTTTAATATTCCTAACTCTATCTGATGAAAATTAACCTTAGTCATTCCTTTTATATTTTCATGAAAAGATTTTTATAACCAGATTTAAAATCCCTTTCCTGGTTAGTATTTCTAGGATAAAAGTTGAGAAAAATTATCTTGTCATAGCTTATTCTAGGGGCTGGAGCGGTGGCTCCGCAGTTACAGCACTTGCCCAGCATGCACGAGTATACGAGTTCAAACCCCAGCACCCATGTACACAGCTAAGCGTCAGAGCAATGAAAGCCATGTGAAAAACTCAATAAAAATTTATTTTCTCTCTCTCTCCCTCTCTCTCTTTCTCTCTCTCTCTCTCACTGTCCTTCTCTCTTAAAATTTTTTTTAAAAAAGTTTATTCTGTATCCATGATTTCAATACTACTGAGAAACAACACCTAAGAATTATGTCTTAGGTCCTGTAAATATGAGTAAAAATTGTCAGTGTTTTTTTTAATTTATTGAGATAAGACACAGTTCATATATCCTTCAGTGATCACTTACTTTTTCTGTTACCTGCCATGAATATCAGATGCAGTCAGGTACCTCCTCAACAGCCGTTCTCCCTAACTTTAACTTGCTCCCTAACTTTAACTCGCTCCCTCTGTGTGCTTCTGTAGGCTTGGAGAATGTGCAAACAGACTCCAGTAAGTTCATTCAGATTCTACTCCTCATACTTTGCCCTTTTTCTGGATCATTGTCCAGAGAGCCGAAGTAATCACCAGTCGTGCTGGCCAAGTGGCTAAAGGAATACTGGCCATCCTGGAAGCCTGTGCAGACTGAGTGCCCAGAAATCCACGCCCAGTGGGATTTTTCCCTTTTTGGAAATTCTGGATCTCTTCCCCGGAACTCTTACCTACCCATTTGTTCTCTCACCTCCTGGATCTTATGAAACAAGTTAATAGGCATTTCTTCATCCAAACTGCCTCCTGCTATCCCAATATTGATTCCCTTTCTCACTTATTTCTCTCTTCTTTTTTCATGTCTCTGCCCTACTTTTGCAGTCAATAAGTAACAGCTAAATCCTAAAGATTCTTCTAAGTTTCATCACCCAGCATTTCACTACTTCCAAGCATTTGTTGGTGCCTTAAAGGTGTTTCACCCCGTGGTCTGTTGAAAATCTGCTTTGATAATCCCTGCTACTTGCCTTCATTATTTTTCATTTCTCCTTTATTGACTCTTCATTTATGTTTTACTTCCCACTCAATCGTTCAGGTCTTGTGTGATTAGGTAAATGTCCACCTCCACTCTGGTTTGCAAAGTTCTTGCCAGTTAGAGTCATTACTCTATTTATTTTTGTCTCTTCCACCAGCCCCAGACCAGTACAACACTCATAATAGATGTTTAACAACTGTTGGTTGTGAATTGAGTTCGTAGACAAGCTTAAATTCTTTATCTTCCAGAAAACGCAGTTCCAATACTGCAACCCACATTGATCCTATTTTTATATTCTCCTAGTACTTCATGTCTGCATTAGTCAATTCTTTTTTTTAACTTATTCATTTATTCCCTTCCATTATTGCTCAAAATGTTGCACACTGTGCAAGTCTTTTCTTCCCAATTTGATTGTAAGCTCACAGGAAACTTCTTCAGGAAATGAAGCAGTGTTTTGACCACAGAAATTTTTCAATAATTGTGTATTGAATAGAAGAATGAATGAATGAATGATTTCATTTCTATCTCTTTGCATACTGGCTCAGCTTGTTGGTCCTGTAAGCACGAATGTATTTAATTCTTTGCTTTTCTTCTACTGTCCAGAATAAATTAGTTACAGTATGCCATTGATTCTTGCTTTTCAACATCTCTTAACCCATTCTTTTGCAAAAATTAAATTTATTTTCAATTGGTATCTAAAACCATAAGATCAGTACTTATGTGATCGGTACTTATAAGATCGGTAGGGTACTCTGTGATGTTCAGTACATGTGTACATTGTTCTCAGGTTAAACACACCAAAAACATTCAAATCCTTTTTTCTAGCTTTTTGAGATATACAGTTCACAATTACTATATATATAGTAACCATCTCAATCTGAGTGTAACAAAACACTTTGCCAATTCTCCTTCAAACATAAAATTAAGCAAAGACCAACTAAAAATTATAAGAAGAGCACATATTTATTTACCACCTGTCAGGTAAATAAATCTGGGGGAGAGGCCTATGGGGTTCATTCAATGTGTATGTGCTTGTGTTTTAACTTTGTTTTCTTGGAAATTTCTTCTTGTACTATCTAAGACTATCCATAGGAATATTTTCAACAATTTATGAACTCCCAGTTAAAGTAACTGAGATTCAGTGTCAAAGGGAAATAATGTTGAATTTAAATAATTTTCCCATTATTTACTTTTATGTTAGTTTAATAAAAAGGATTTATTGGTTCTTTTTCTAGATGCACATGTACAGAGTTACATGGAATCTTTTAAGTGTCAACAGGAGAGTTAGTTGGAAAGAACACTTGTCACTCCTTTGCATGACTAGCCATGAAACACAAGAGTCAATGAATAGCTCCAGCCAGCCCACCGTGGCTAATTAGGGAACTACTTATAGGCTGATACTGGGCTCCACTTAGATAAGCACAGTTTGGATTACTATCCTTCTAAAATATAAGAAATGTAATCTCAAGCTATAACTAAACAGATTTGGGTAAATAAATGTGAGCAAATATTTTGGTTTCTTTGCAATATAATCATTAGTATTTTAGAATCTTCATCACTATTGCTATGTAATTATGAAGGTTTACTAATCCCTGATTGTTATCTGGAAATATTACCATTATCCCTGGATGAAAAGGAAACTCTCAGGTTGTAATTAATAACAGGAGTACAATTCTGAGCCAATCTACATATATAATAAATTTGTGTGTATGTATATATTTCTAAAATATGACTTTGTTTAATTCAAGCATGCTGTTTATTTCAGTCGTTTATATTAATTTACACCAAATATTCTCTCATAAAGATGAGGGCTTATAGCTCTTTAGATGTTCTGCACTATTTAGATTGTACCCTCATTTTGTGAAAGATTCCTAGTCACCAGGATCTGTGTAATGACAACAGAGAGGAGATTGTGGCAGGCAGAAGAGAGCATCCCTCCAATAACTAGACAGGTTTTAGGGAAAAGGAGCATATTTCTGAGTAATTGACCCAAAGAGAATTTGAATTAAAATAAATAAATGTGACCAACTAAATCTTTCTAGGTAGTATATAGCCGAGTTGGAAAATGACATACAGAAGTTCATTCACTTCAGGCAGAAGTATTTTTAAATCATCAGGTAAATATGCAAATTAATGTGGCTAGTATTAATTTGGCAATTCAATAAATCTCTCATCTCATTCTTTTTTTTTTTGTTTATATAAGACAAGTCAACTGTATCCTGTTTGGTGAGAACACAGCTTCTGATTCAACTGTGGTTATAAGACTTCTATAGTCACTGGAGTGAAGTAAAGATTCCCCCCGCCCACCCGAGACTTATGAAACCTCATTCAGAATCCCTTGAGCCCTCTACCAAATGCAAATCAAATTGAGGCCCAAAGGGTGATGCAGCTCCGGTGACAGACCTTGTCACAGTGCTGCTTCTAGGATGCCGGTCAAGCAGAGAGCCAAGTACGGCAGAAGGACAACTAGTCAGTGTGCTAGTCAGGCCTCGTTCGATACTTACACAGCTCTGGACAGGAATTGGTAGGCTTGAGTAAGCTCCTGGCCTCAATCATAGGTTTTGATTCTGTAAAGTTTTGGCTTTTGCTATGAAATGCAAGATACAAATTCAAAAATGGGGAACTTGACCAGTTATATTTCTGTAAGGTGGGGAACGATAGAGACACCCAATGTCCATCCAGGACAGCACCTTTCCCTCTGCCTGAATTGCCTCCCTTGGGGACACTGCTCCCAAGAAATGGGAGAATGAGGAATGTGGGTGCAGGGTGCCAGTGAAGGGTAGAAGGAAGAGCGCAGAGATGTGGGGTCACTTCCTCAGCCATCACGCACATCTTTACCCCGACTTACATCCTTGCTGCCCTTCCCTCCGTACTTCAGGCTTTCTGCTGAGCAGGCAGTAAAGGATTTGCTTTTAGGAGAATGAGACCCTAACTTTGCAGGTGATGGAGAAAGAATCACCTTCAGATGATGGAGTTCTTCAGAATGGACTCCAAGTACTGTACCAAACCCCTGGAAACACTGATGAATAAGCCAGACCTTGTCATCTTTTTAGGATTATTTCCCCCCCGGAAGTGAAGAGTGACAATAAAACAGGAAAATTGCAATGATAGAACTCTGGACCTGAATCTTGTGTTCAGGCATCAGGAATCAGGTGGAGAAAGGAGTCCCAGAGCTTGCGGTTGGGAGGCAGTGATACGTCAGGTTGCGACTCTTCTGGTAGAAGCATACCCAGGCTACTCAGGTGGCCAATTAGATCTTATCTTTTTCAAAGACGTGATCCTCTTGCCAGGTGGGTCAGGAATGAGAGAGAGACCATAGCTGAACTTGATGGCCCCTTGACAGACCCCTTCCTCTCAGTATCTTGACATACAGTTCAAGACTGCACTGCCTTTGGATCCAGAAAATTAGCCATACTAATTTTTCTCCAGAAAGAGATTGGTCTAACTTAAAAAAAAAAATCCCCCCTTAGCATTCCTTTCCCTTCCCTGCATTCTTATTCTTCATAACAGTTTTCAAAGCATGTTTTACAGAATATCAGCACAAGAATCAATCACTTCTGAGGTACTTGCTAAATATTGCTCCAGAATTATTGCTCGAAAACAGGAGTTCAACTCTGACTGCACATGAGAATCACAAAGGAAAAAGAATTATTACCAATTCTCAGGGCTCTCCCTGCAGAGATTCTGATTTGATTGGTTGGGTTAGGCATCTGTATGTTTTTAAAACTCCCTATGGTGATTCGAGTGAATAAGCTCCCCAAGTTAGAAGAGGCCTCCACACATGAACAGGTCGTTGTCTAGAGGAGAGAGGTGGGTGGGACCACCTGAGGGCTACAGATAGTCAGGAAGAAGGTCTTCAATGCACACGGAGCGTCTGCTGAAGAGAGTGTAGGCTGAACCCTGAGCACAGATTCCTTCCTGAGGCACCTTCAGGAGGTCGTTCTCTCTCCTCCCTTCCTCGTGGAGGACGCCTCCCCAGTTCACTGTTCTGGATAAAGGATTCTCAAAATTCACTGTGCCTGAAAGTTGCCTAATGGAATCTTATTAATCTGCAGATTTCCAAACCTCTTCCCAGAGGTTCTGAGTCTGGGATGGGGCTGGAAAGTATTTTTAACAAATGCTATATTTACTGATTATTATATGAGACTTTGATGAAAGTGGTTGAGGGATAGTTCTTTGAGGGAACAGTGCCTAGGTCTTCACCAAAAGCATCATCTGCTGCCTTGGGACTGTTCTGAATCTGCCACCAAATGTTCAACCTTGGGTACTCATTAACTTCCCTGTGTCTCAATTTCCACATCTACATATGTAGTAAAGGAAAGAAAGAACTTATTTTATAGATGTCAGGAGGGTTTATAAGAAGTATATGGAGGTCATTTTATGGCCTGAGGTAACCAGGTGCCAGAGCTGGGTAACTCTGGGAACACGTCTTTTCAGTACGCGCTGGTCCTCTAATAAGGCAGTAGGACAATTGTTTATTTGTCTCTGCTAAGCCCTCTTAACCCACTCGCCAAACACATCTGAGAATCTACTTCTATGTGATGGGTTGTGAAGAAACACTAAAAAAATACTGCTCTTCTCCTACTTTATGAAGAACACCTACAGTGCCTGTTGATGTTTGATGTGAAGCTTGAACAATGAAAACATGCTATTAAACCTCCTTGGACTCTTGTTATTTCTAATCAGCTGCTGAAAATGGCACATCTTTAAACTAGATCTGTGAGGACACCCAGTGGCCAAAATGTCAACCATTGAGATTTTTAAAAGACAAAGCATTTTTTTTTCTCAGCATTCAAATAATATTGCATCTACTTTATCTTTAAATTTTGACAGCAATTCAATAACAAAGCATGAAATGGTCCTGCATGAGCAACATCCTCATGAAATGTGGACAAACCAAAAGTACTACTTTCAGTAGTAAAAATTTCCCAGCCAGTTCAGGTTGACAAGAGCCGCAGATTACCAAAGGCATCATACTCCTAAACAAAGATTTTAGACTTAGAAAAAGTGATTTATGTCAGTAAATAAACAGGAGACCAGACTCAGGCAAGTGTAACAGAGACTAGTGGAGACTTCAGTCATACATGGCTCTCTAAATAATTAGGTAATAATTAACATGCTTACCTTGGCAACTCAGGAAACAGTAATGACTTTACTTAGTACCCATGCCAAAATGGTATTGGATATTTCGCATATTTACTCAGTTGCTGATTCAAAATATACTTCCTGGTATCCTGGGTTGAGAAGTAGACTTTGAGAGGGAGACTATGTCTAGGAGGTTTCTGAAAGTAAGTTCCTGAGACCACACCTGTAGAAAGGACAGGAAGGAGGAAGGCCTGGTGGGAGGGGGAGAAGGACCCCTTGCAGTGTCAACAAAGGCCTCAGCTGAACTCACAGGAAGCTCTGAAGCCAGCTCTGAAGTGACAACACTTACAGGGGCGAGAGGGCAAGACCTTATTCTCTGCGCCCATCCAGTCATTGGATATGGCCCACCCCCAGAAAGGGAGTGTCCTTAGGTAAAACAATTCCAAAGAGGGCTGATGGCTGAGACTCGGGGGCTGACAGCACATGTGCCACTGCAATCTCCGGGGTGATGTGTGCGGCCCACAGCAGCATCCACCACACTGGAGCAATGTGGTGACCACAGAACAGACTCTCTGATGTTTTGTCATTTAAACATCACATTAAACAAATGAGCACACAGATAAATACTCAGGGCTGTGAAGCAAGCTGGGCTTCAAGAGCAGAGCGGACAGGCGAGGGAAGGAGAGGAGGGCTAATGGCCGGCTCTCTGCTGGTTTCTCATCAGGTGGAGGGTGGGAGGGTGTGAAGGAGAGCTGTCACACTTGGGCTGTGAAGGTCAGCTTATTCTACGCACAGCATGGAGTCACTGTAAGTTTTTACAAAGGGAACAGAGAGCAACTAAAGTGATAATAGAACAGTCAACTTGGGGATCAAACATGTCAAGGTCACTCCACATTGGTCCTGTTTTTCCTGGTCTCATTTCTTACCTGTGCCTTCTAGATCCCTTAGGTCTGATACACAACAGCCTCTGCCATTCTCTGAACAGAATGTGGCAACCTCATTTCTTTGTGATTATCCTTTGGCACCGGTGATATTTTCTGCAGTCTTCAAAGTGCAGCTCAGATTTCACTTCCTGAAAAACTTTTCTTGCTTGGAGCCCTTTTGGGATTCACAAAAGCCCACATGATTCGGTTCCTATTTCTTTGAGTCTCCAGACTCATCTCATCCCATTCCCCTGCACTCATCTGCCAGCCTAGGCTGTGAACTTGTGCCTTACTTCTTATTTTTAGGGAACATCACAATGTATTTACCTGCTGGATATTTTCCTGTTGAATTGAGAAAAACCAAATTTTTAATTTTTATTTGTGGCCCTCACAAGTAAAATGATCTCATTGATAGCTATCCTCCTTCAAAGAACACAATTTAATCAAGAGTATTTCCTTTCCAAGTTCACTGATCTACTAAGAAATTTAAGACTCCCTCACTATAACATTTTAGCTAATCATCCCCAGAGTCCAAAGTGCCAATCTTTTTCCATAAATATAGTGTATAATTCTTTTTTATATGACCATTTTCCACATTTTATTGGTACGTTAAAGTTGTACATAATGATGGGATTTGTTGCTACACATTCATACATGCACACAATATAACAATGTAAATTGGCCATCGTCCCTCCCCAGCACTTCCCCGCTCCTATCCCCTTGTTCCTTTCTTCTGCTGATCTCCCTTCGAATTTTTTTTAACTATTTCAGTTTTTATTGATTGCATGGGAATTTAGTATCTTAGAAGAGCATGATATACTTTTTACCCTTCTGTTTTTCTCTCCTGTCCTTCCTCCCCTCTCCTCTTCTCTTTTCTCTACTCAACTGGATTTCCTTTATGTATATTTCTCTTTTTTTGTATTTTTTATTTCTTTTATGTAAAATATTTCTTCTAAATAAAACATTAGTACATTTGTAGCTACAGGATTATAGGGGAAGATGAAGTTAGTCTGCAATCCTCAGTTTATAGTCAAACTAATTTGGGGACATTAAATGACTTGAAAAAACTTCATTTAGCAACAAAGCTGAAGCTAGAATACGATGCAATTACTGTCAGCAATAATCTACATCCGGAGGCCCTACATGAACCTTTAAATATATTTTCTTTTTATTTTATTTTTTTCATTTCAACTATACAGAATGGTAGGCTTCATTGTGATGTATATAAAAATACAATTTGATTAATTTCACTTCCCTGTGTCCCCCACATACTCTAGGCTGCCCCTCCCTTTCCTCTACCTTAATGGTTACCCTTCTACTTTTATGGTGTCCAATTTTTGCCCTATTTTTCTCCTTCTAGCTTCTGCATGTGAAGGAAAACATATGATACTTTTTATTTCTATGAGTTTGGCTTATTTCACCCCAAATTTTCACCCATATTCCTACAAATAACATAATTTTGCTCTTTATGTCTGGAAAAAAAACTCCATTTTATGTGTGTATGTGTATATATATATATGTGTGTATACCTTTATGTGATATATATATTTTTTTTCTTTATCCATTCACCTGTTGACAGATACCTAGGGTGATTCCATAACTTGTCATTGTTAATTGTGCTGCAATAAACACAGGCATGCATGTATCTCTAAAGTATGCTCACTTTAATTCCTATGGATAAATACCAATCAGTGGTATACCTTGGTCATAGTGGTTTCATTCCCAATCTTTTGAGAGCCTGTAATACTGGTTTCCAAAGTGGCTTTACTAATTTATATTCTCACCAACAGTATATAAGAGTTCCTTTTCTCCCACATCATGCCACCATTCATTTTTTGTATTCCGAATGATTGCTATTCTAACTGCAGTAAAGTGGAATCTCAGTGTAGTTTTTATTTGCATTTTCCTGCTGGCTAAAGATGTTGAACATTTTCTTTGTCAGTCAGTTATTCATCACTGTAACCAATATGACTGACAAGAACAACTCTATGAGGAAGTGTTTGTTTTAGCTCATGGTTTCAGATGTTCAGTCCATGATCAGCTGATTCTGTATCTCTGGCACTAGGTAAGACTAAACATCATGGCAGAAAGGCATGGTGAAGGAAAGCTGCTCCATTCAACACACCCAGGAAGCAGAGATTAAGGAGCTTAAGGAGCCAGGGATAACAGAATCCCCAAGGGCACACTGCCAAGGACCTACTTCCTCCAGCCGAGCCCTGCCTGCCTACAGTCACCATCCACTAATCCATTCAAATTATTAATCCAGCAAATGGATCAATCTTCTGATTAGGTTACAGCTCCGATCATCTAAGCTTTTACCTCTGAATATCCCTGCATTGTTTCACATATCAGCTTTCAGGGGACACCTCCTGTCCAAACTGTAATAGGCATGCTTTTCATATAGTGTTTGTTATTTGTACTCCTTCTTTTGAGAGAAATCTATCTGTTCAGCTCATTTGCCTGTTTGTTGATTGGGTTATTTGATTTTTAATGTTGAGTTTTTGAGTTCTTTATATATTCTGGATATTAATCCTCTTTCCAAAGATTAAAGATTCTCTCTCATTCTGTTGGTTGTCTCCTTTGCTACACAGACGGTTTTTAAATTTGATGCCATTTCATTTATTGATTCTTTCCCTTATTTCCTGAGCTGTATGGATCCTGTTCAGGAAGTTTTGCCTGTGCCTGCAGGTTGAAGTGTTTCTCCTCTTTTTTGCTTCTAACATTTGTAAGTTTGGTCTTACACTTAGTCTTTTATCCATATCGAGTTGATTTTTGTACAGTTGAGAGATGGGGATCTAGCCTCATTCTTCTACATATGGATAACCAGTTTTCCCAGCAGCTCTTGTTAACAAGGCTACCTTTCCCCCACTGTATATTTTTGACTCCTTTGCCAAAAATCAAATGACCATAGCTGTGTTTGTGACTTCTTTTCTGTTTCATTGGTCTGCATGTCCATTTTTAGCCACTACCGTGGTGTTTTGTTACTATGGCTCTGGAGTGTGATTTGAAACCAGGAGTCCTGATGGTTCCAGCATTGCTCTTTTTGCTTGGGATGACTTTGGCTACTTTGGGTCTTTTGTTTGTTGTTTTAGTCAGCTTTTTCTCTTCTGTGATGAAAAGATCTGACAAGAACAATTCTAAGGAGGAAAAGTTTATTTGGAGATCATGGGTTCAGAGGTCTCAGTGCAATGATGGCCCACTCTATTCCTCAGGGCCCAAGGGAAGGCAGGGCACCATGGTAGAAGACTGGTGGAGGAAAGTGGCTCAGGATATGGCGGACAGAAAACAAAGACTTCGCACCAAGAACAAAATACATACCCATAGCTCATGTCCCCCAGTGAGCAAACTTCTCCAGCCACAACCTACCTGACTACATTTACCACGCTGTTAATCCTTATAGAGACGAATGCACCGATTAGGTTAAAACTCTCATAACCCAATAATTTTACCTCTAAACTTCCTTATATTTCCACACACCCATGAGCTTTTAGAGGATACCTCATATCTAAACCATAACAGTTCTTTCATATTAATTTTAGGATATTTTTAGTTCTGTGAAGAATGTCATTTGTATCTGATGGAAATTGCATTGAATCTGTGGGTTGCTTTCAGTAATATGGCCATTTCAACAATATTAATTTTGTCTATCCGTGAACATGGGAGGTATTTCCAACTTCAATTTATTTCTACGATGTTCTATAATTTTCATTGTAGAAGTCTTTTACCACCTTGGTTAGGTGTATTCTTAGGTATTTTATTCTTTTTGAAGCTTTGATAAAGAATGGAATTATTATTTTTTTTTAAATAGAGAGGGACAGTGAGAGACAGACAGAGAGAGAGAGAATCAATTTTATTTAGTTTTTCATGTGGCTTTCATTGCTCCGAGACATTGTTGTGTACGTGGTGCTGGGGTTTGAACTCGAGTACTTGCACATGCCAGCCAAGCGCTGTAACTGCTGAGCCACCGATCCAGCCCCAATAATGGAATTATTTTCCTCATTTCTTTCTCAGTGGATTCATTATTGATGTATGTTTTGGTAAGCCTTTTCACTCTGACTAAAGGACCTGACAAGAACAATTTTAGGAGGAAAGGTTTATTTGGTGGCTCACAGTTTCAGAGGTCTTAGTTCACAGATGACTGTCTCCATTCCTCAGGGCTCAAAGCAACATAGAGAAAGAGTGAGGTTCCAGGGAGCAGAGAGAGAAACTCTACCCCAAAGGCATACCCCCAATGATCACCTCCTCCAGCCACACCTTACCAGCCTACAGTTACCAGTTAATCCCCTGGTAGGGATTAACTCACCCATTGGTTAGGGCTTCCATAACCCAATCATTTCGCCTCAGCCTCCCTGGATTGTCCCACAGGAGCTTCAAGGGGACACCTTTCATCTACACTATAGCAGTGTATGAAAATGCTTTGTGTTTTTAAAACTATTATTAGAGCTTTATAGTTATATATAGTAGTTTAGTTCATCCTAACAAACTCATTCACACATGAAAATCGATTTTGGTCATTGATACACCCTTTTCCCTCAGGTCCTTCCTCCTTTCCTCCTCTCCCATTGTCCTTCCTCTACTCTACTAGATTCCCTTTTGCTCATCTATTATTTAGTATTTGAAAGGTTATTTATGCTATCTTATTCTTCCCGCTCCCTTTCCTTTATTTTACTCTACCTTCTGCATATGAGAGAAAACACTCAACCTTTGAGTTTCTAAGTTGGCTAATTTTATTTAGCATAATATTCTTCACTTCCATGCTTTTACCAGAAAATGGCATAATTTCATTCTTTTTAATGGCTGAGTAGAACTCTGTGTGTGTGAGTGTGTGTGTGTGTGTTTCACAATTTTTAAATCCATTCATTTATTGATGTGAAATCTGGGTTGATTCCATAATTCATAATTTAAAATTGTGAATTGTACCACTACATACAATGAGGTGTCTGTGTTGCTGTAGTATGCTGATTTTAGATCTTTGGGGAAAATACCCAGGAGTGGGATAGCTGAGTTATGCAGTGGTTCTGTCTAGTTTTTTGAGGAGTTTCCATACTGCTTTCCTGAGTGGTTGTACTAGTCTGCAGTCCCACCAACAATGTACAATTGTTCCTTTCTCCCTGCAACCTCTGCAGCATATATTGTTTGTGTTCTTAAAATTGCCTTTCTGACTGACTGGGATGAGATCTTAATGTAGTTTTGATTTGCATTTCCCTGCTTGCTATGGATGTTGAACATTTTTTCATATATTAATTAGCCTTCTGTATTTCATCTATTGAGAAGATTCTGTTTAGTTCTTTTTTTTTAAGAAAGAGAGAGAGAGAGAGAGAGAGAGAATCATTTTTATTTAGTCTTTCATGTGGCTTTCGTTGCCCAGACACTCGGCTGTTAATGTGGTGCTGGAGTTCAAACCCAAGTACTCACGCATGCCAGGCAAGCGCCACAACTGCTGAGCCATGGCTCCAGCCCCACTGTTTAATTATTTTGCCCATTTATTAATTGGGCTATTTGATTTTTGGTGCTATGTTTTTTTGAGGTCATTATGTATTCTGGATATTAATCCCCTATTGGAGGGGTAGCTGGTCAAGATTTTCTCCCGTTCTGTAGGTTCTTTCTTCACGCTCTTAATCTTTTTCTTTTCTGTGCAGAAGCTTTTTAGTTTGATGGCATCCCGCATATGATCCTTGATTTTATTTCTTGCACTTTTAGGGTCTTGTTTAGGAAGTCAGTGCCAGCACCTATATGATAGAGCATTGACCCTATGTTTTCTTCTAACAATTGTAAATTTTCTGGTTTAATTTCCAAATCTTTGATCCATTTCAATTTGAGTTTTGTTCAGGGTGACAGGGGTCTAATTTCATTTTTCTAGATAGCTATCCAGTTTTCCCAGCATCATTTGTTAAAAAAAAAAAGCAATCTCTTCTCAAAACATTTTGTCACCTTTGTCAAATATCAGATGACTATAGGTTTGTGGATTTGTCTCTGTGTCTTCTATTCGATTCCATTGGTCCTCAAGCCTATTTAATTCCAGTACCATACTGGTTTTGCATTGCAGCCGTGTAGTATAATTTCATATGAGTATTATGATGCCTAAGGTTTGTTGTTCTTAGTATGGATTTGTCTGTTCTGGGTCTCTTATTCTTTTAAATGAATTTAAGGAATTTTTTTCTAATTCTGTGAAGAATGTCAGTGGTATTTTGATAGGGATTGCATTGAATCTGTATTTTGCATTTGGTAGTGTGGTCATTTTAACAATATTGATTCTACCTATCTAAGGACATGGCATGTCTTTCCATCTTCCAAGATCTTCTTCAATTTCTTTTTTCAGTGTTCTGTAGCTTTCACTGTAGAGTTCTTTTATCTCCTTGGGTAGATTAATTCCCAAGTGTTTAATTTTTTGAGGGTATTGTGAATGGGATAGTTATCCTGATTACTTCTTTGATTGAGTCACTTAGATTATAGGAAAGCTATTGATTTATGGATGTTGATTTTTGTATCATTTTATTTTGATAAATTTACTTATAAGCTCTAGAAGTCTTCTGGTAGAGTTGTTTATATTTTTAGGGGGGGAGTGGATCTTCTAGACAAGGGATTCTGTCTGTTGGGGTCTGACCTTTACTTCATCAGCTGCCCTGGATCTTGTTGCTGTTTGCATAAGCTCCTTCAGGAGGGGCTGCTAGATTGTACATTGTTAAGCTTGAAAAACAGGTGTCGACACGGGCTTCAGACTTTCGAATTGATATCACCTGCCAATTATTCTAGATCCTTCAAAAGGCAGACGTAGAGGCTTATCGGTCAAACGTGTGCCTCCGAAATCCAGGTGTGGCAATGAACCAGCCTCGAGGGGGCGGGTTGAAGGCCCTTAAAGAAGAGGCTCCAGCCAGCAGTTAGAAGCTCTCACACTTCTTTGCTGGACGTGGTGTTCCTGCTCCTTTGAAGGATGAGCTCTTGCCAGCAGTCGAACCTGCCTATGCCTGGATCCTGAGCTTCCCAGCTTCCAGAACTGTGAGTAATTGCTGTCCATGTTTGTTCTGGAGTGCAGTCTTGCAGCGTTGCCTTGACTTGTTTGAGATCACCCAATGTTAGGCATTTTGTTGTAGCAGCACAAATGGACGAATAGACTAAGACATTTACGTTGCCTTGAAAGAGAGATATATGGATATATAAAAAGAGAAGTGAAACTTGGATGAAGAAAGACCGTTTCAGGTCTCTGGCCTGTGGTTTTTCTCATCCCCAGCCCGTTCCTCAGGTCAGAACCCAGCTGGACCGGGACAATATCATCAGCAAACAGAGGTAGTTTGGCTTCTTCTCTTCTAATCTATCGCTTTGATTTCCTTTCCTTTCCTGATTGCTCCAATATTTTGATATATCGAATAGGAGTGATGAGAGAGGAAAGCCTTGCCTTATTCCTGAATTCATAGGAAATGCTTTTAGATTTTCTCCATTTAGTATGATGTTGGTTTTGAGTTTGTCAAACTTTATATTGAGTTTGAGTTTGTTTACCTTTACATTGTTGAGGTAAGTTCCTTTGATCCCTAGCATCTACAGAATTTTTAACATAAATGTGAGCTGCATTTTATGAAAGAACTTTTCTGTGTCTAATCAAATGATCATGCAATGTTTGTCCTTAATTCTGTTTAAATGATGAACTCATTTGTTAATTTGTGTATGTTGAACCAATATTGCGTCCCTGGAATGAAACCCACTTGATCATGCTGTATTATCTTTGTGAGGTGTTTTTGAATGTGGTTTGTTAATATTTTATTGGGTATTTTTTACATTTATGCTCATCAGGAATATTGGTCTGTAATTTTCTTTCCTTGATGCATCTTTGTCAGGTTTTGGTATCAAGTTTATTCTAGCTTCATAAAAAGCATATGGGAATGCTCCCTCCCTTTTAATTATGGAATAATTAGAAAAAGATTGATGTGTGTTTTCTGTAAAGGTCTGGTAGAATTCAGGTGACAATCCACCAGGTCTTGGGCTTTTCTTTTTTGGAAGGCTTTTAATTGTCCTATCAATTTCATTACTTGATATTGATCTGTTTAGATGTTTTATATCTTCCTGATTCAATTTGGGCAGGTCATATGTGTCTAGAAATTTGTCCATGTCTTCCATATTTTCCATTTTATTGGAGTATAAATTTTCGCAATAGGTTCTGATAATCTGGATTTCAGAGGGGTTTGTGATATTTCCTTTTTCATGTCTGATCTTGTTGAATTACTTCTTTTCACTCTTTCATTTTGTTAGTTTGACTAAGGGTTTCTCAATTGTATTTATCTTTTTAAAAACAAACTCTCCTGTGTATTGTTATTCTCAGTTTTATTGCTTTTGGCTCTGATCTTCATTATTTCCTGCCTTCTACTGGTTTTATAGTTAGTTTGTTTTTCTTTTTAAAAGGCCTTGAGGTGGAGAATAAGTTTATTTATTTGGAATCTATTTTTTTAAAATATAGGCACTCAGTGCTATAAAATTTTCCTCTTAGAACTGTTTTCATACTGTCCCAGAGATTTTGATATGGTGTGTCTTTGTATTCTTTCATTTCTAAGAATTTCTTGATTTCTATTCTGATTTCTTCTTTGATTCTGTCTTCATTTAAGAGAATATTATCCAATCTCCCTGTGTTTATGTTTGTTGAGGTCTACATGGGCTTTAATGTCATGGCGTATTTTTTCCGTGTTTCATTTCGGGCATAAGTGTTTACTCTGGTTGTATCTTCTTATTGAATTGTTCCCTTTACTATGGTGCAGTGGTCTTCTTTGTCTTTTCTTCTTTTCCTTTTTTTTTTTTTAAGAGAGAGAAGGGAAATCAATTTTATTTAGCTTTTTATGTGATTTTCATTGCTTAGACACTTCATTGTGTACATGATGCTGGGGTTTGAACCCAGTTCCTCACACAGGCTGTGCAAATGCTGAAACTGCTGAATCGCTGCTTCAACCTCTTCTTTGTCTCTTCTGATTGATTTCTAATCAAAACTTCTTTGTCAGATATGAGAATACCTACTTCTGCTTTTTTTCTTGGACCATATGCCTGGAATATTTTTTCCATCTTTTTACCTTCAGCCTGTGGGTATCTTTGCCTAAAACATGAGTCTTCTGTAAATACCATATAGTTGGATCTAATTTTTAATCCATTCTGGTAACCTGTGTCTTTTAATGGGGGACTTGAGACCATTAACATTCAGCATTAGTATACATATGTGTTTGAGGATTCCTGCCATTTTGATTTTTGCTATATTGTATCTTGTCTTGATTGTCATTTAGTGTATTATTCTTCTTTAAATTCTTCTGTTTGTGGACTTTGAGACTGCACACAGAGGAACTAAAAATCAATTCTATCTTTGAGTACTCTTTGTAGTGCCTGTTTGGTGCTTATGAATTCTTCTAGTATATTCTTGTCGTGGAATGTTTTTATTTCTCCTTTACATTTGAAGCTGAGTTTTCCTGGGTATAGTGACTTTGGCTCATCGTTTTTTTCTCTAAGGGTTTGGAATATCTCCTTCCAGGCCCTTGATTTTAGGGTTGGAGCTAGAAATTAGAAGTGAGCCTTATTGGTTTGCCTCTAAATGTAACCTGATGTTTCTCTGTTGCAGATTTTTTTTTTTAACAGAGAAGGAAAGAGTGAGAGAGAAAGAAAGAGAGAATCGATTTTTTTATTTAGATTTTCATCTGGCCTTTGTTTCTCGGACATTTGTGTACACGGTGCTGGGGTTTGAACCCAGGTCCTAGGACATCCCAAGCAAGCACTTTAACCACTGAGCAACTGCTCTTGCAGATTTTAATATTCTTTCCTGGTTTTCTAGTTAAGCATTTGATTATTATATGCCCTGGTGAGCTTATCTGATTGGGTCTATTTGGGGTCTTGTAAACTTCCTATATGTAGATGTCTGTCTCATTTCTGATACAGAAGTTTTCTGTAACTATTTCATTGAAACTGTTCTTTATGCATTTAGTTTGCATCTCCATTTTTCTTCTATCCCAGTTATTCTCAGGGTTGATCTTTTAAAGTTGTCCCAGAGTTCTTGTATATTCTGATCATGTTCTCTAATTTTTGTCCCTTTATTGCCTTCTGTGTAGAAACCTATCTTCAGTGTCTGAAGTTCTGTCTTTAAGGGCCAAGATTCTGTTTTCTACACAATTTAATCTCTTAATGATGCCTTCAAGTGAATTTTTAATTTGATTTATTTTGTCTTTCACTTCTAGGAGTTCTGCTTGTTTATTTTTCACTATTTTATTTCTTGATTAAAAGTGATCTTTCGTGTCCTGTAATTGTTCTCTTAAATCCCTCCTTAAATCTTCTTTTAGTTTATTGAATAGTTGGATACTCATTTTTTTTAATAATCTTCTCTGGGATTTTGCCCACCTCACTATCAGTGGGATCCTTCAATGGGGGATTGTAGGTTTTGTAGGGAGATTTGTTTGCTGGTTGTCTCATGTCTTCAGAGGTCTTGGTCTTGTGCATCAACTGAAGTGGATTTCTCTCTCTCTTTTTATCTCCTTTTTTTTTTTTTTTGCATGTGTCTTTTTGTATTTGATGTATATATGTCCCTGAAACAATTACCACAGTCAGAATTCACATGCTCATACATACGCACCCACACACATGGAAGGAATAAGAAAAAAATAACAATAAAATAAAATAAATAAAAATTTTTAAAAATGAAAAGAAATCCGAAATCTTGGTGACAACTGAAGGAAACTTCTCCACTGAGGTAGACAAAATGTTTGACAGGAATGGGTGGTCATTGTCTATGTCCAGTAGTCTTCCTGATTTTTCTTGAGTTATATACTGATAGAAGAAGGGTAGGGGATCTTCACCCCTTCCTGTTTTTGTGTTGCTCTCTGAGTTACCAGTTGGAGTGGCCTAAGATTGAAGGCATTTGATATAAGACTGTTTTCCTTCTACCAGTATGAGGTGGGATGTTTTTGAGGAAAAGTCAATTTGCATTTTGACCCTTTGGACCAGTTTGGTGCACTCCCAGGGTGCTACTTCTGCAACGTTCTGTCAGGGGAGATCCAGCAGGTGGTGCTGAGGTCTAGTCGTGCCTCAGGTCTTTTTGGACTTTGTTGAGGCGGGTCTTCTTTGGAGAGACTAGATTGACCTGCTTCTAGGGTTAGACAGTAGCCAATCACTTTTGCAAGTCTGGCTCTCAGGTGCCTCCCAAGAAATCCAACTGTGGGGTGTTTCAGTGACGCTCAAATACAGGTCCTCACTCAGAATAAAATCAAATTGAAGCCTTTATTAACTGGCCAGTGATAAAACACTCAGGGACCAAAAGTGACCTCTCCTGAATGCCACAACATTTGCCAAGGGTTCAAGGTTTATAAAGCTTAAAACCACATCCTTCTTTTTTTTTTTTTTTTTTTAAGAGAGGGACAGTGAGAGAGAGAGAGAGAGAGAAAAGAGATAATCAATTTTATCTAGTTTTTCATGTGGCCTCTGTTGCTCTGAGACTTTGCTGTGTATGTTGTGATGGGGTTCGAACTCGCATACTTGTGCATGCCAGGCAAGCACCACCATAACCGCAGAGCTACCGCTCCAGCCCCAAATCCTTATTCTTGCAGGTGTTGCAAGCTAGCTGAGCTACAGGAGCCAGAACAAAGCCGTTAGCGAGTAAAGCAAATACCACATCCTGACTTTATGCTCCTGTTGTTTTGCAATAAATGGAGATTAGACCAACAAAATGGTGTTGGTGTTGCTCACCTTTCACAGGGGCAGGGTGACTGATCCACAGCTCGCTGCAACCCATGAGCACAGCCTTCCCCGGCTTAGTCCCTAAGTGTACGCACCTCCTGACTGCTCTGATTCCTGGCCTGCTTCAGCTGGTCATGGGAGCCACCAGACACAAAGCCTACCTTTTGCCCTTCTAACACAAATGCCCCTGAGTGCAGTCTACTCTGCACCTGTTTCTCCCACATTCTGTCAGGCACAGCCTAGGTCCTTTAATAGGCACCTGCCATGTTTTCGTTTGTTTGCTTGTTTCCTGATCTCTGGGGTCCTGCAGTTCTGGTGGCAGCAGATTTGCCCAAGACGGCACCCGTCTCAGCTCTCTGCAGGCATTTGAGAGTGTGCTTTTCAAGCAAGCACCAGTGCATAGTGCAGCCTCTGGGATGGATAAGTGTAGGCAGCATTTTTGATCTTTGATTTCTCAACACCAAGAAACACCGCAGAGCATCTAAGAATATAGCTTCCTTTACTCCTCCTCTCTGTCTCTTTGTGAATCCACTCCAGTGGCTGCTGGTAGTAGGCTTTCATCTTTGCTTGTTGTATCCAAACTTCTAAGTCCCTAAGGTGCTTTGAGTATCCAATATTAAATTTTAGTGAAACCCCTCGTTCACCCATCTTGGTGAGAAGCTGTGCAACTGCTGCTGTGGACTCGTGGCCCAGCTTCCTCCACTCTGCCATTGTCTCCAGTGATCACTATTGATTTTTTATGTGGATTTTGTATCCTGCTATGGACATTGCTTATCAGCTCTAGAAGTCATCTGATGGAACATTTAGGGTCTTTGAAACATAGGATCATATCATCTGCAAATAGGGACACTTTCATGCCTTCCTTTCCTATTTATGTCCTATTTATTTCTTTATCTTGCCTAATAACGCTGGCAAAAATTTCATGCACTATATTGAGTTGGCATGGTGAGAGTGGACATCCTTGTCTTTTTTTTTTAAAGAGAGAGGGACAGTGAGAGAGAGAGAGAGAGAGAAAGCGAGAAACAATTTTAGTTTTTCACATGGCCTTTGCTGCTCTGAGACTTCGTTGTGTACATGGTGCTGGGGTTTGAACTGGCGTACTCGCGCATGCAAGGCAGGCGCTGTAACCAATGAGCCACCGCTCCAGCCCCCATCCTTGTCTCTTTATGTTAAGCAATGTTTATTTTTTTTATAATTGGATACATCAACATTTAGAGCACAAATATTTGCAATTATTTATTTTCTTGTCAGATTTTCCCCTTCACCAATATGCAATGACCTTTTGTTTCTTCTGACTAGTTTTGACTTGAAGTCTGTTTTGTCTGAGATGAGAGTGTTTTGAATTCCATTTGCATGGAATATCATTTCCCATCTTTTCACTTTCAATCTGTGCAGGTCTTTGTCTGTGAGGTGTTGTTCATTGGAGATGACACACGATTGAGCCTCATTTTTTAATCCAATCTGCTAGTCTGTCTTCTATCTGGAGAATTAATACCATCTTCATTCTGTATTAATGCAGAGAGGTATATGCTGCTATCTGTCACTTTATTTCTGGTGTTATTGTTTATGGTTCTTATTTGTATGTATTTTTTAATGTGCAATATAATTTATTTTCCTCATGTTCTATTGCTTATTTCCTCTTCCGTATGCAGGATTGCTTTAAGTATATTTGGCAAAGCTGACTTGGTAGTCATGAATTCTTTTAGGGTATGTTTATTTTGGAAGGATTATATTTGTTCTTAGATTCTGAAGGATAACTTTGCTGGATATAGTAATCTAAGTTTCTTTCGGGGTTTGAAATACATTATTTCATATCCTCCTTGCTTTTAGAATTTCTCCTGAGAAATCTTTTGTAATTATATTTTGTCTTTAGTGAGTTGGTGCTTTTCTCTTGCAAATTTTTAAATTCTTTGTTTAATCTGAATTGTTGGCATTTTAACAACACTATGTCTTGGAGTGGTTCTTTTCTGTCCCTGTTGACGTTTTGGAGTTGCTTTTTCGTTGCTGTGACCAAAAGTTTTGACAAGAGTAACTTTAAGGAAGAAGTTTTCTTTGGCTCATACTTTCAGAGGTTCAGCACATGGTTGGTCAACTCCATTGCTCTGGGCCCAGGAGAGACAGAGGGAAGCAACTCAGAACCCGACACCCAGGAAGTAGAGAGCTCCACTCACTAGGGATAAAATATATAGCCCAAAGTCACGCTCTGCAGTGACCAGTTTCCTCCAATCACACCCTTCCTGCCTACAGTTACTACCCGGTTAATCATTTCTCCTCTGAATGTTCTTGCATTATCTTGCACATGAGTTTTTGGAGGACACATATCCAAACCATAAGGTCCAACTTTCCAACCTATCTCATTTATTTTCTTTCTGAAGAATTTCTTGAACATTTTTTGCAAACAAGTTTGTTGCCAATGAAATCCCTCAATTTTGTCTGGGAAAGTTTTTTTTTTTTTTTAATTTCTGATGGAAATTTTACTGGATATAGAAATCTATTTTGGCTGTTTTTACTTTTCATTCTTTCAACATTTTGAAGTTTGATGCCACTGTTCTTTCTTGCATGTTTCCTGAAGTTGAATCTGCTATCATTTGTGTCCTTATTTCTGTGTGTGTATGAACATATGTGTGTGTGTTTTCATGTGGATTTTCTTCAATTTGAACATGATATGCCTGGTTGTAGGATTTGGTTTTGATCTTTTGGTATTGTTTTCTGAGATTCCAGGATCTGTGGTTTGCTGTCTGTTAATTTTGGGAAGTTCTTGGCCATTATTGCTTCAAATATTTGTCTGTCCTCTTCTGTCTCTTATTACTATTATACAAATATTATACTTTTTGATAGTGTCCTATAGTTTGTTACTATGTCTTTGATTTCAAGGATTTCCTTTTTCTTTTTCATAGTTTCCCTCTCTCTACTGACATTACCTATCTCGTCTTGCATGTTGTGCAATTTTCTCTTGACATCTGTACACATAAAATCGGGATTATTTTAAATTGCCTGTCTGATAATACTAACATCTATGTCAGACTTGAATCTAGTTGTAATGATTGATGTCTCTTTAGACTTTTTCTTGCCTTTCACATGTCAACATTTTTTTGCTGTTATTGAAAACCAGTTATATTGTATTAGCTAATAGGTACTAAAACAAATCGTTCTTACACTAATTTTTGCAGGGGTTTGGCTGTATTAATTCTTTATTGTAGTTCTAACTAAAGAGCCTATATTGTCCTTTTTGGTTTTGGGTGAGACTTCGAGTTTCTCCTTAGAAAAGGTGTCTTTCAGCTTTTTCAGCTTTAATCCATTGTCATTATACTGGAGACTTGTAGGTGTGTTGCATGGTGTGGAAGAGGGGGCATCTTGAAATCTTCTAAGTTTTGGTCTTTAAGTGGGCTTAAAACTGTTTGGGTCTTGGAACTGTTTTTGTTCCTCTTCCAGGGATTTAGCTTTCTTCCCACTGTATTGTTTTCCTTCACTGTGGAATTTCCAATATTACTTCTTGATGACTACTGATTTTCCCCCTCTTAAGTAGGACTGGAAAGTGGGCTTGAGTAAAATTTTGGTATTGCCCATTGGGAAGTCTTCCTATTGGAGAGTAGTTCCGTGTTAGGATTTACAAGGGTTTCACAATGACTATTCTTTACCCCCAACTTGTCCATGGGATTTTTCCTGGATCATTTGATCCCTGTGTGGTGGTTCCTTATTTCTGTTTCTGATAGGTCCAAGAAGTCATTGATCCTGTGTTTCCAGTTTTTCTTGTTGGAAGGATGGGAGTGGAAATTTCCCTGAGTTCTTTACATATCAGAGTCGAATATAATGATATTACCTTGACAAGATTTTTTTTTTACTTTGGGAGCACAGGAAACAGTTAATAGTGAGAATTGCATTGTCTCCTTGTGTTTGGGTCTGGGTGATTGAAATGAATTAAGGACTCCAGTATAATGTATATTCACATGTAATAGTTACTTAGGGAATTTTTTGACAGGAATTCATGCTAATATAAGTAAGACTTGAGAAAAATAGGCTAATATAGCCATTGCTAGAGAATTAAACAGAAAAGCTTGACTGTAGTGGAGGGACACATAATCAGAAGTAACTATGGCTATAAATATTAGTTTGTGGCCAGATTAATGTTTATATTTATAAAATTTTTGTGATCAGTATGGAATCACTAGAACATTTTGAAAAGGATAATAGCAAATATGTGAACAATTAACTCAGCAATGTAATGGATAAACTGAAAGGAGAGAGGGCTAGTAGTGTCAAGCTCAAGACTTGGTATCTGAATAAAGATAAAAAAAGGAGCTGGGTGTGGCAGCGCACACCTGTAATTCCTGCAGCTCAGGAGTCTAAGGCAGGAAGATTACAAGTTCAAAGTCAGCCTCAGCAACTTAGCGATACCCTGTCTCAAAATTAAAAAGGGGGGAGCACTGAGGATATTGTGACTGAGTGGTAAAGTGCCCTTGGTTTCAATCCAGTACCAAACGAACAAAAAACCCCACAAAAAAACCAAGAAACTGAGGAAAGCTATAACATCTCAGTAACAATGAAGTCAGAAATTTGAGATGTGAAGTCTAAAGAGTTTCGCTTGTAATATGCACAGTTTGAGATGCAATTAGAAGTCACAACAGAACACTGAGTTGTAAATTAGATTTGAAGAGTCATCTGCATGGAGATCACAAACCAAACCTTAAATATAGATGTGATCTTTGGGGAAGAAAATGAACTGGGGTGAGAAACTTTGGAATAAATTTAAGGATGTAAAAGAAAATAACTCAGCAGTGGGAAAATCAGAAACATGAATAAAACCAGGACAGGATGTAAAGGAAATTAAAGTAAAATACGGCTCTTTTTTCCCTCCAATTTATGTGGTCCTGTAAGAACAGACTCTCAACTGTCCAAATCCAAGTCCTGACAGAGGAAAGCAGTTTCCTGTAAAGCTTGGCATGAATAGCTGGCTTCTTGCCAAGTTTAAAATGAATTATTCTTTTGGTAAAAAGAGAACATTTAAGTGTCTACTTTGAGACAGTGCCCCATTCTTAGGATCCAATCATGTAGGTGCAATCTGCGTTAGCATCAAATTTGTGATAGATAAATACAATACACAAAATTACCATTATCTCAGAGGTTAACTACAAATGATTTACTCTGCCTTCTCCAAATCAACATGTAACCTTCATGACACATAAATATATTCAAATATTTCTATATACATGATACCTGTATACATATATAAAATGCAATCAGATATTTTACACTTGACATCCAGTGGCCTGTTTCTCACTAAGATTACATACCATGGTTACAGGAAATAAAGGAAATACTTGGTAATACGTTTTCTATAACAATAAGGCAGTTTTCATCAAGTTTGTGAAATGTAATTTTATTAATTAATAGAAGGGCATTCTTGCCAGACACACTGTCTCCAAATAAATAAAATCCCAGCATCATTGAAAGCACACAAATACAGTTTTACAGGGTACAATACAAAATCAATTTTGATGATTTCTTACTTGCATTTACTAAAAAATCTAAGAAAGACTATGAACAATTTCTAAATAATCTTGCATAAGGAGAAAGTGGAGCACAATTATTTCATAGGTTTTTGGAATGATAATTTAAGAAGACTTTGCTTTTTTAAAAGATATTAAGATATATCACAAATCAAATCATACCCTCTGCAACATTACACAATGGAATTGTACTTAATCAAAAACAAAAGCAAAGTGGCTGAAGAAGGCTGTATTTTTTTCTTTCCAACATTACACTAATTTCTATTTTTGGCATGAATTATTAACCTTTTCCATCAGTAGGAAAATGTGCTCTGCAAACTCTCGGATGGCACCACGGCCGCCATTGCATTTGCAAATATATCCAACAGCCTTCTGGGCTGCAGAACAGGCATCAGCAGGAACACCACTCAGGCCCACTCTCTTCAAGCACTCTTCATCAGACACTTCGTTTCCTACCAAGCAAAATAAATACTGATTTAACAATTAATGAAACATAGGATATTCTAGTTAAATAATGCAAATAAGAAGTAAGTAACTCTGGTAACTTTGTTTAAGACCTAAGGAACTACATAAAGATTAGACAGAACAAAAAAATACTTTAAAGTGTAACTGGGGTCTAGAGTTTACCATCAGCATTTAAAAATAAACGCCTATCAGAGAGAGGGGAAGAACAGAACACTCTTTCTGCTTGCCATGAACATTATTAGAAATTCCATACATGACTTTCAAATTATTTATGAAGGAAAATTTCAAACATATGTAAGAAACCCAAGGTCATTCTGAATGATTATCAATGTTTTGGAATCATTTATCAATTTTTGTTTGTTCCTACTCCCTACTTTTCTTGGGTGGAGGAAAGAAAGGAAGGAATTCCTAGAAATACTTTACCTAAAACTCTTAAGCAGTTATCTCTAATAGATAGATGTATTAAATGACATATTATCAAGCTCACAAAATTAACAATGGTTCCTTAATGTCATCTCATAACCTAGTACATGTTCAAGTATATTCAACTGTCTCAAAATTGTTTCTTTATGGTTCATTTTTAAAAATCAGGAGTCACATAATGCATTTTGTTAATGTGCATCTTTAGTCTTTTAATCTGTAATAGTTCTCTTGATTTGTATGCATATATGTTGAAAAATTACCATTTTTAAAGAATACTGAAGCACACTGACGTGACTATATTCTTCCTCTCCTCCTCTCCTTTCCATCTTCTCCATCTCCATTTTTTGGGTGGGATAAATGTCACATACTCTCAGTATTTTTGATTCACCATTCTGAGTTTAACTATTACAATATTTTAGATAAAACATTACTAATAAAATGCTGGTTAAAAAGCTTTAAACTTGGTTCTATATCTACTGAAATATTTTTCTTTTATTATATATATATTGAAATTTAAGCTGTTTTCACTGAAAGATGAAGAAAAATAAAGTCAGTATTTCTTTGCATAATCCAGTCTTTAAGCTTTTTATAAGAAAATTACTTTATAATTTTATAAGAAATTTTACTTATAAAAGTGTTGGCTACGTATAACTATAAGCCTCTAATTAAAAAAAGATAAAGTGTTGGTGTTTTTGCATTGAACCCACAGGCTCTTTACCACTCAGCTACATACATCCCCAGCCCCTTTTTTTTTTTTTTTTTTTTTTTAAAGAGAAAGGGACAGTGAGAGAGACAGAGAAAGAGAGAAGCAATTTTTATCTAGTTTTTCATGTGGCCTTCGTTGCTCCGAGACTTTGTTGTGTACGTGGTGCTGGGGTTTGTACTGGTGTACTTGCGCATGCAGGGCAAGCGCCCCAACTGCTGAGCCAGCGCTCCAGCCCCTCCCCAGTCCTTTTAACCTTAAGACACATTCTTGCTAAGTTCCTAGGGCTGGCCCAATTTTAATATTTTGGTCAGCAATGCAAGAGAGTTCCTATTTCTCTGCAATCAAACCAATCTAAAGATTTTTTTTCCCTATTAAACTATATGGTGGAAAATATATAAATAAATCCTGGTCCATTTTACTAGGGTTGCATAAAAGACACCAACCGAGATATGCCACTTCTTTCCAGCATAGGCCCATTTCTTTTCTCCATTCATCTACAACTGCTAGCTTGTCTGATACACTGACTTCCATTTTACAATCCAGCTTTAAGGAAGAGAGTGTCTGCTTGGAACAGGCCCTTTCTGAGATGAGTCTCACCTGAAATAAATGAAAAAGAAAAAGAAAAGCAGGAAAAATCAGAAAGGGAAGGAAACAAACATTTTTCATAGTAAACTAAGAACCTGAAAATAACCAGTCATAGATGTATATTCTTTTGACCTTCTGAAGGACCAATTAAGTAAAATCAACTGTCATTCAAAAATGAAGACACATCAAAACAAAGCTTATTTTATTTCTTAAAGTTCAACAAAGGCAAGATATTGTTTTCTACAAACAATTCTATCTACAGGTACAAAACAATACATACTATCTGATAGTAATTTAAGATTTTTCAGTTTATTATGAAGAAAGTACATTACCTCTCTTGTGCTGCTTAGCAACATGTTTAAAAATTTTAGTGAATTATTGTGGCCTTTGTTTTAAAAAATATAAAGATTAAACTGCTTCTAATTAAAATTTTCATTCATAACAACATGCTACATTTAAAAAACCCACAAGATATTTGCCCTTTTCTAAAAGTTAGTGCCAGTTAGGAAATCTTTCTTATTCCATGAGTCAAAGGGAATTACTAGATAGTACTTATTTAAAAGAAGTAATATTTATACTTACTGAATAAATAAGAAATATTTGCTGATTTTAAAAAGTCTTAATTTTACTCATCTGAAAGTAAAGACTTTGATAATTTTCTAGGCATGTGAAGGCTAAATTTAAGATATTTTAATAGTTAATACTAAATTTTTGAATTTTTAAATTCCTCGCACATTCTTTTACCCTGAATCAAAATCTTATAAAATACTGCTACATTCAGGGAGCACATACCTCAATACCACTTTTCTTTAATAAACTTATCCCAATAGCATCTTTTACATCATAAGATATTATTTCTTTTTGGTCTCCTGATACATAAATGTGGCCATTGGTGAGACATCCATCAATATTGCAAACCAAAAGTTTTATCTCCTTAAGCTTCTCTTTGCCAAAATAGCCAAATCTAAAAGAAACCAAAATAGACCTATGAGTATAAGTACAGCACTAATCATTCCCTCTCATCTGGCCAGCACCAGTAACTGAATAGCTCAGGCTCCATTTAATTATTAATATCACTCTTCAAATTTACTTCACATATACAGTTTGACTGACAGTGCAAGAAATATAAACAATGTAGTCTAACCAGATCGTGTTTCTCAGATTACTGAAAAAGTCATATAAAGGCATATTTTATTTATATTATTTATATATTTATATATGTGTGTATGTATGTGTGCATATGTGTGTATGTACATGTGTATGTGTGTGTGTGTACATATATACATACATACATATATATATAAATAAAATCTTCCCTACATGAGCAATCTAATTTCAAAGACCCTAAGATGTTTGTAGTACCAGGAGTCAACGTCTAGAAGTACAATTAAATAGTATCTATAAAAATAATTTTAGGATCTAGTGCAAAGGCTATCAAAGTTTTTGTTTTTACCTTAATACTCTTTGCTCTGCAATAGGCCAATCAATATCCACATCTATATCCACACTATGTTCAGCACGCATTTCATAGTATGCCATTTTTCCACCCTAAAGACAGTACAAATGTCATGAGTCGTGTTTTTAAAATTCATTCACATAAAACTATATAATACAGAATAACGGATTCATTTCTGTAGAACTGAGAAAAAGAACCCAGTAAAATAACCACAGATTACTTTTTATAGACAGCAAAGCTCACACAAATAACCTTTTATAATTTCCCTATTTTTCTTTAAATGGATTTCTATTTAAGATTGAAAAAAGATATAACACCCATTTTTCTTACAAGGGATGTTCTAAAAATCCCTTAATTATATTCCCCCTTTTTTCGGAAGGCCTCTCCCATCATTATTAAAAAGCAGCATAAAGGTTTCCAGAACTATGTTCCAACTTGCAACTAAGGGGCAGAGATGAGAACTGTAGCCCCTGTTGCACAGAATTGTCTTGGGTGAGTGAGCCACAAAGAGTGGACAACAGGTGTCCAGGTTACATGTGGGCCAAGGCAGGGGCAGATTCTGAGGCATGGGAGCATGAGGAGGGGCCTTTCTCTGACAGTAATTATTTGAATGACCAATTACTAGAAAATTCCATTTTTTCAGAATTGTTAAGTCTGTTCACAAACCTTTTCTTTTCTTTTCCTTTTTTTTTTAAAGAGAAACAAATGGGAAAGAGAGAGAGAGAGAGAGAGAGAGAATCAATTTTGTTTAGTTTCCTATCTGGTTTTTCTTGTTCTGACACATGGTTGCGTATGTGGTGCTGGGGTTTGAACTCAGGTCCTCACTCATGCCAGGCAAACGAGATACCACTGAGTCACCTCTCTAGCCCCACAAATCTTATTACAATGAGAAACATTATTTTCCTACACACTTTAGAAAAATCCTCAGAAAAGAGTTCAAGGAGAATGGTACTTTGTGTCAAATTTAATTTTCCTCAATATGTGAACTTAATTGTACAGCAAGACTACTGTTTGCCTATACACTGGCTAGAAGATTGGGGAAAAAAATGCTTTTCCCTCAGAATGTAATATCAGAATTTTTACTCAAGAGTGAATAGGCTTTTCTTTTTTATTTGTTTTTTCTTTTTATTGGTGCTAGGGCTTGAGCCGAGAGCCTCACCCATATGCTCTTCCACTTACAATGCTATTTTTTTAATAACGTAAGAACCTGATCTAAATCCTGACAGTACCATTGACCAGCTGTTTTTGCCTTGAGTTAATTACTTCACTTTTCAGAGCTGCAGTTTCCTCCTATGTAAAACTGGGATAGAAATGTTCACTTCATTCAGCAGCTGTGCAGATTACATAAGATTACCAAGTAGAGTGTTTCATGTAGTTATTGGTACACTTAAGTGGTAAATAAACAACAGCTATAATTAAAATTAACCAATTTACAAATATATGATGTAGGCTCTCAACATGAGAGACATTGAATCACCATATTTTAAAATAAGACCAGTGAAGAGTCAGAACAGATAAAATGAGATAAAATGATATATTCAAGGCTAAGGATTAGCACTAGCATGTTGTTTTCCTGACATCCAGTCTGGTCCTCTTTTGTATCTACAATATTGGTTGTTTTCTTTTTTTTTCACATCTTTTTACTAGTATATTACAGTTGTACATACTGATGGGACTTGTTTCATTCTCTTACATGCACACAATATAATATGGCCAATATCACTCCCCATATTTTATCTTTTTAAAGTAATAGAAATTATTCAACTGTACCACCACAACCTAACTGTAACATAAACATGGATTACAAAGAATTCTGAATGGAATAATGTGAACACAAGGACATGTGTAAACATTTTTTTTATCTTAATGTCACAGTTGGAACAGAATTGATTTTTGTATTTACTAATATTTACTAAGTAGACTCTAAAGATCACTTTGGGAGGAAAACCTAGAGAATGAATACGTCAGATGACAAATCTTGTCAGCTACTGCCTTTCCTCTAGGGGTTGCTACTTTCCTTTAGGAGCTGTGCCAGGCTTTTTCCTGGAACTCAAAGGGTTTGAAGGACTTTGTAAAATGAATGTACAAACCTGTAAGTAACCCATCTCTATCAAATGTCTTTTTGCAAAATAAAACGAGCCATTTTCATATAATTCTCCATCCCAATCTTGTCGACGAGGCCGTTTAGCTGGGTTCAAATTCAGAGGCTCAGTCACTTCACGAACTGAAAGCAAAAAGTTACAGCAAGTCCACATCATTTTAAATACAGAAAGTGTTCATTTAGTAACTTAAAAAAAAAGTATAATTTTTCTGCATCTAGGTAAATAACTAAAACAACTTCGTTAAAGGAACAAAATCTCTAATAATTCTGAGGCTATATCTCTGCTTTCCAATAGTAATGGAATAAGTACTTTATGAAGGATTTTGGAATAATTAAGGTTTAAAATATTTATGCAAATATAATGCTCTGGGAAGATATCAAAGCAGCCTTAAAGTAGCTTTAAAAGAACTGAGCTTATCATAAAATACCATATTCAGTATTTGAGCTCTTTATTTCTTACTATTTGCATCAGTAGCATACATCGTATGCATTATTTAACATAGTTGAAGAATTACTTCACAGAAAACAGGATTTTCCTTTTAACTTACTGAAACCTTTATATTGATGGGATGTTTATATATTATACATTCTTAACAGTAGTTAAAACTATATGCAATACAATAAGTAACACCTATTTGTTGTTATGCTTGATAACGGGAGGCTCAGCAACATCAACATTAATGATTATAACACAATGTAAAAAAATGAAACCTTTGATATTGGTATCTAGAGATTCCCTTACTTTTTCAGTGAATTTTCCCCCAATTTGTATGTGTGGATGTGTGTGTGTGTGTATATGTATGTGTGTTTAACAGCTGATGATTCTTCAGCATCTTTCTTTACTTTGGCTCTCACTTCTGTGTGTAAAGCTTCTAGTAATAACCTCTATTTACTTCACTAACTAAACCAATCTCTGTTCCATTCCATCCCTGTGTTTGATATAATCTAGGAAAAAAACTCGGCAAATACATTTTGAATAGCTACAGGCAGCACAGCTTTATAGGCACTAGAAAGAGAGGGACAGGTCTTCTCTAGGATCAATGGCTTCTTTCTCCATGGGGGCTATTTTCTGAGTGTGAGGACAAGGTGAAAGATCATCCAGGCAAAGGCAGACAGATTCTGCTAGTATAGGAAGAAACTAGAATTTTGAATGGCCCTATAACTTTGGATAGCAGACTGTTACTGAAATCCAAATCCAACTTTGAGAATATCAAAGGTAGAGCTAGTACTTCCAATCCAATGATTCCCTCTACAAGATTTTTTGCTAAGGGCACCATGGCATGGGAAGTTGAGAATAGGCTGGAAGACAGGATGAGATCCTTACAGTACTGTGGTACTTAGATTCCAGAGTCCTGTTAGAAAGGGTGGTATGCAGATGTCAATAATACTATTAAGACATCTGATATAGCTCCTGATAAGGTACCTGAACTGGGAGATGAACTGAAATTATAGTTTCAATCTAGACTAACTCATAACTGATTAAGTTATTATCATATCTGCCTAGTAGAAGAAAGGTAATGTCCTCTCTGGAGGAAAACATATACTATAGTATCTTATGTCAGGCATCTGATGAGAAACATAAAGAAGCAGAAGTACATTATTCACAATCAAGAGAAAAGAGTCATAGAAATAGATCTATAAATGAGCCAAGTGATAGAATTTGCAATCCAGGTCTTCCAAATTATTCCAACTATTATAAATATGTTGAAGAAATTAGAAAAGTTAAAAAAATGCATAAAGGGTAGAAATTTTCAACAGAAAATAGAATCCTACCCACCCCCCAAAAGCATAGTGTCTGAAATAATTCACTGGATAACATTTTTAATGCATTGGATATGTCAAAAAAATCAATAAACTCAAACATTTAAAGTCATTAGAAATTGTTCAAAATTAAGCAGAGATAAACAAGTAGTGCAAAACTGATTGAGAGAATTGTGGACATAATAAATTGCTTAAAAGTGACTTAAATTGTACTGCCAGAAAGACTATGTCACAGAAAAAAAAATAACTGAAGAAATAACAGCTGAAACATTTTTGAATGTTTATGACAGAAATCAACCTACAGATTCAAGAGACTCAAAGAACTCCAAAGAAAACTATATCCACAGAAAACAGACTCAAACTGGAAAACTAAATATAAAGAGAAACTTTTAAGAACAGTCTGAGGGAGAAACAACATTGAGAATGATGGCTGATTTATTATAAGAAAAAATAGAAGGCAGAAGATAAGGGAATGATATATAAATCTTCAGAAAAATAACATCATAAAAATGCAGTTTTAAGATGCTCAAAGAAAAAAATGGCCAATCAAAATTTCATACTTCATGGAAATATCCCACAAAAATAAAAGTGAATTATATTTTTAGACAAACAAAACTTCAGTTTGTTACCAATAGTTATACATTATATAATGCAAGCAAATATTAAGAAAGAAAAAACCAGAAGTTTATATTTGCAAGTGAAATGTAAATGACTAACGATTTTAAAGACTATCGGTTGTTAAAATATAACAACAATGTATTATAGGATTAAAATATATGTAGAAACAGACTGTTCTGATAAAAGTACAAGAGGAAGGGCATAAATAGAATTATAGTAGTGTGAGATTTTAAAGTACTGATTAAGTTATAAAGTGCCAGTTCAAGGTAGACTGTTACAAGGACATGAAGGATGATCTCTAGAGCACTGCTGTCCATTAGAAATACAATGTGAGTTGCATATGTGATTTACAATTATTCTGCTGTCTACATTTTAAAGAAATAAAAGGAACCAAATTAAGTTAATCTTAATAATACATTTTACTGAATTAGGTGTGTGGCTCACTGGTACTGTTTGCCTAACATGTACAAGGCCTTGTGTTCTATCCTCAGTACCATAAAAACAAACAAACAAAACCCAGTACATTTTATTTAGCCCGATGTATCTGAAATAATATAATTTTAATATATATTAAATACAAAAATTATTGAGATATTGTAACTACTTTCATACTGTATCTAGAAATTCAGTATGTATTTTATACTTAGGGCTCACCTCAGTTTGGCACTGTTAACATTTCAACCATTAACAGTGCTAGTGGCTACCAGATAGTGCAGCTCTAGATTAACAACTAAAAAAAGAATATAAAATGTTATAGAATAATTTTTAAAGTATTGATTAAACAATTAGGACTTTCAGCAGCAATGACTGTATAAACAAGGAACCTAAAAGAATCATAAGAAATGACAGTCTGGTTTAGAATCATTGTCTATTGGTAGTGTTTTGTTTCATAGTAGGTCCAAATATATCATATGAAAAGACAGAGATACTGTCCTAACATGAATTCTTAATGTTCAAAGATATTTCTTTAAGCATTCCTAATTTTTTTTCTTGAGGATCTAGAGAAACTTAAGAAACATTCACGGCTCTTTTACTTATGGAATTGTCACCTACTGAACACAGATATTTTTGGAGTTTAATACAGCGCATAACCCTCAATATTCAGTTTACTTGATTTGCTTGAAAATTTATTTTTAAAGATTCAACAGAGCTTTCTAGATCTTATTCCTAGATTTGATGAATAAGTTTAAATTTTATGTATCTAGCTTAGCAAAATCTGGCATAGAGAAAACAATAAGTTTATTGAATGTAATCAGTAAATGCATTCATTGATATATTTGTTTTGTTAACATTCATATTTTGAGAATGAAAAAATCATTATTTTCAGTCTATCTTTATTCTCCTGATTACTTTTTCTTTCGTTCTTTCTTTCTTTTTTTTGACTTTCCTGATTATCTTTTTCTTTTTTCTTTTTTTGGGCTTTCCCCACTTTCACTGCAACTTCCTTACTACCTCATTTTTAAGAAATACGTTATGTCAGAGACAGGCTAGCTTTTCAAAGTGAGCAAATGTCAATGTACCTCAGAGAAATCATATTGCTTTTCCCCAAGTATGCTACATTTACATATTTGTTGCTCTTTTTTTTTTCTTTTTAATTATTTTGCTAGAAAATTATTTGCTAGAAATCAGGCTCCCATGAAACCCTATGGAACCATTCTTTCATATACAATTATAAATTTGGAGGACTTTATTCCTGAGGTTCTCTAGAACTCTTTGGTAAACGGTTTCTATTTGCATATGCTTTGTATGCAGTTTATCAAAAACTCGTTTGATCTAAAAAAATGACATATGCCTCAAAAAGGCAAATAACAATAGAGGATTAGAAAGTTCAAACATAAAGAATAAAACAAATAATTAAATTGCCTCACTAACAAGATTTGGTACCAATTATGTCACTATCTGCAGTTATAAATACAACGTTTTGTTTTTTTTTTTTAAGAGGGTCAGTCAGAGAGCGAGAGAAAGAGAATCAATTTTATTTAGTTTTTTATGTGGCTTTTATTGCTCTGACACTTTGTTGTACTTGTGGTGCTGGAGTTTGAACCTGTGTCCTCGCGCATGCCATAAACGCTGAGCCACCACTCCAGCCCCAAATCCAATATTCTTAGAGTTCCCTCTTTTACTCTCATCAGTCCTAAAGGATATTTATATATAAACACTTATTCTCTATAAAATTAGCTAAAATAAAGACTATTAATGGATTACCTCCTTTCTGAATTTCACTCCATCGAAACTGATGGCGTCTCACAACAGAGAAAACAGAATCGTATCCTTCTTCTCGAATCATTTCTGCAACTTTCTGAAGGTCAGTAGGATGTAAACATGGAGAAGTAGCTTGAATATTTCCAATGATGTCAACCTCTTAAGAAGAAAAAAGAAATGAAAAGGACATCAAAATAAAGTTCCTGGCAAGCAAGCAAGCAATACTTAGATCTTTAGTTCAGATGTTAACACAAGTCTTGTGAGATGATAAATGAAGTTAGAAATTAAATAAAATTTTGAAGTATTCAAACTCATACCATTGTGATAATTAAGAAATTCTATGATGGCATCTAGTGAGGTAGAGCTGTCTTTTGAAGTTTCAGAACTTCGTCGGTGAACTTGTGCACCAAATTGTTTGGCCACATTCTCAATTTCATCATGGTCTGTTGAAACCCACACACTGTTCAGATATTTAAAAGAAAATAAATAAATAGCCACATCAACAACAATAAAAAATCACTAATAATAAGCTCTGCAATCTTGGAATACACCTTACAGTGTCAGAAGTTTTTATATCAAAATCATATTAAAGATCCAGAGTAATGTAAGATATAAAGAATTATAAAGTATTTTGCATGTAGATTAAAAATATTATACTAAATATACTTACATTTATATAGAAACTTGTTTTATGTACTTATATAATTATTATTTATATAGCCCTAGATATAGTTTTATAAAATTAGGGGAAAAAACAGTGTTTTTAAGATTGCTGATATATTAAGCAAAAACGCCACTAGAAGTCAAATCTGAAGGAATTAAAAGAATATCCACTTATAATTTCCCATTCAAATCCAAAATACCATAAAAAACACTGTAGTATATGTAAAAATAAACCATGGACTTGGCTTAGCCAAATCATAAAGTTGAACATTTCAAACTTAAAAGAGCATACACGCTCAAGTCTAGGCTCAAAATCATACAATTCAAATTCTTTTTTCTTCGTCAACAACGAACAATGAGTATGTGGATGTTTGAACACAAATCAACTGAGTTATAGGCATTGATAGTAACAGGCTATGGAGACCCTAGCCTGATTGGTCAGGAGAGTTTAGCTTAACACTATTAATTAAAATTTACATTGTGGCCTATTTAGACATTAAGTTGAAGACCAAGAGCAAAACACTATTTTGGAGGAGATGAACTAATTTGTACTGAAGTTGTTTCCGGGACCTTCACAGATTTCCATTTAGAAATAGAGATGGGAATATTACTCTAGCCACATATTCCACTAGATATTATGCCAAGATATTTCAATGAGTTCTATATACTCTTTGGCATATATATACATGCATATTTTTTCTTTTACCCCATTCATATGGCTGTTATAAAGATTGAACATTAAGCACTTATCATAGACTGAACATTTAATAAATGTTAGTAATTGAAAATACTAAAACAGGAATGATGATAAAGTAACATCTATACTGTCTCATTTAATCTTCACAGTGACATGTGTTGGAAGGAAAACTGAAGTTCTACTTTCAGATTTTCAAAGATCTGAATCCCTAACTTGTATGTACTATATAAGACAATGGCACTATGAATATAAAAATAGCAATTCATATGTCCACTTAAAAACATGATTGTATTAAAGGGAGTAAGTGAATAGATAATCTCCTTTGGTTTAGGAGCAAAAAGATGAAATAAACAAAGAGGAAGGACTGAGCAAGTGAGCAAACAGGCCTAATATTAAAATCAAGTAGGGAAGGGTCAAAGTCTAATGCCAATGGATTTAGCCTTGAATAAAGCTGTACTACATCAAACAGGGTGAACAGGAATATCAGCTATGACAGTTACTTCAAGTTGTAAACTGCCATTTTAAGAAGAACATAGGATAGGCCTTTCATGAGTCATAAATCCACACCCCAAAAATGAAACTAAAATTTGTTATTTTTCACTAGTATGTTATGCAAGATTTTAAAGATCAATCTGTTAGGTTTATTTACACAGTACAAAACCTCCGTTGAAAAGCAAGTGCTTAAAAAGTCAACTCTAGGAATATTTACTTAATGGAAATTTTTTATCTTAGCATTTTTCTTGACTGCTAACTATCCTCATTAGTATGCAAATTTAGCAAACTTAGGGGCTAGAGCGGTGGCTCCTGTGATTCAGTGGTGGTTGTGGTACACATGCAAGTATGGGAGTTCAAACCCCAGCACCATGTACACAAGGAAGTCTCAGAGCAACATAAGGCCACACGAAAAACTAAAAATGGTTTCTCTCTCTCACACTATCCCTCTCTTTAAAATTTTTAAAAAAAAATTAAGCAAACTTAAAAATTTAGTATTTTTAGTTTTGATTCTGAGCAGGCCACAGAAATCTGCTTAAATGGCCAGGTGCAGCAGGGTACACCTGCAATCCCAGTGATTCAGGAGGCTGAGATAGGAGGAGTGTAAGTTTGAGGTCAGCCTTAGTAACTTCGCAAGACCTTCAGAAACTTAGTAAGACCCTGTCTCAAAATAAAATAGAATAAAAGTGCTGGGGACATAGCTCAGTTGTTTAAAAAAAAAAAAAAAAGGCCAAATCATGGTTTTGAACAAAATAATCTTCAAAACGTCTTCTAGTCCTAAAAACATAAAATACATAGCTATAATTTCCTTCAATTCCTTCCTAAAGTAAAAATGTGTTAAAGGAAGAAAAAGAAGCTTGGAGGCAGGAATTGTGCTTCGAAGTCCTTTGGTAGTTACAAGTAAGTCAATTAAATTCAAATCAACACAATTTAACTGAGAATCTAAAATATAAGGCATACCAGGATAAATAAGAAAAACTACTCACAAGGTTTTCACCTAGTCTGGCTTCCCCAGGCCAAACGTGGCCCACTCCTCAGGCTGTTTATAACATTTATTGGAGTATAGTCACACTCATTCATTTATATCGTTATAATATGGCCACTTTCAACTTAAAATGACAGAGCTGAATGGTTGCATCAGAGACCATGTGGTCTGTAAAGCCTAAAATATTTACTGTCTGGTCCCTTCATAGAAAAAGTTTGCTGAAAGTCAAAGTACAGCATAAAAACATTTTCATTAACCCTGCAAAGTCAAAGACTGTTAGCACTAGAGTTCTGAAGATCATTACTAATTTCCCATTTTATAAGCAAGGAAACCACGGTCCATGGAAGACAGATTGTAAAAACCTCCACTACAAGGGATGTGTTAGATCACATTCTATGGACCAGGTACTATTCTAAGGGCTGTACGCACATTATCTTACTTGTTTCCCTCAGCAAACCTATGAGGTAGACATTTAAATCCATTTTGTGGATGAAGAGAATAAAGCATTGAGGTGAAGATCACAGGGATAATACACGGTGAAGCCAAAATTAAAATATATACAGTATGATTCCAGTGTCTATGATCTTACCACCCTCAATAATGCTGGCACTAAATGAAGGTATAAACCATGTTGCTATGTATGGGAAAATGGACTAGATTACTTGGAGGTCAGCAATGGCTTCATGGTGGAAGTACTACAGCTCCCTCCTGTTACCTCAAGTTAAACTTTCCAGGTCCCCAGAAAGGAGGTCAATAGAAAGCAATAATGAGAACCAAACAGCATAAAAATCACATTATTAGATGATATTGTGAGTTAGAGAAGGCAAAGCTAGAAATACATTCATTTTGCTAGTTAAGGGAAAGACTGGTTTTATTTCTTCTAAACACTATTATTGGTATGGAGTCAGAAAGGGCAGGTAGCTCAAAGAAGTTAAAAACACTTCCTATGGTCAAGGGAATTATACTGTAGTCTAAATAAATGAAGTAAAACCGGTACAGAAAAAGTTGATAGGTAAGTTGCTTTTAATGAAATTTTGTACAAATTCATTTTAATAAATGGAAACAGAAAAATCTTTAAAATATACATAAATTTTCCAATCATTTCATAGCAAATTTCAATGCCATGTTGTAAAGGCTATTTTGCTGTTTTGACTCCCAGAATCCATTCCTCTCACTTTGCTAATTATACCCCAATTTTCTTATTGAATCTGTCATATAATTCCATGAGGATTCCACCGCTGGCTCCCAACAATGGAAGATGCAACTAAACTGTACTGATACCACCACTAACTGGCTCAAGTGTAAGCAAGGGATCCAATGAGAACCAAAGACAATTTTATTAAAGCTTTGACGAACAGCAAATCTTTCTGACAACACTTAACCTGGAAGGATATGAGGAGTACTGTCAAAGATAAACAAAGCTGGTTACTAATTAAGAGTGGTAAGGACAGGTTGTACTCTGTAACAATTTTAATAGGGGAAAGAATCCTGTGTGAACTGAACTCAAATTCCCTGAAAATAAAAGTCTGGAGACTTTTTCAAAGGCTGGAGTGTGCTAAGGAAAGGCACTGAGAGGTGTTCAAGGGGATTAGTCCATGTAAAAGGTCACCTGCATTTATTAATTGGTATTTATCTGGTGGAGAATCGTATGTCTATCTTTATGACAAGGGGCAGCAGTGCAAGTTGAAGCAAGGCATCCACCAAAGTTAGGCCCTTATCTTTCCCACAGGGACTGGGAAGGACTGACAGCTATCTTTCAGAATGTTTGCATTTCACCAAGGGAGAGGGGTACAGTTTGTGGGGGCAAAGACAGTTTCTATAATTGAAAGCTTTTGAAAGTAACTTCTGTAAGAGGGGGTTCAAAGGTTATCAGCCTATTACCAGGTTTTCCCTGGTCCAAACAGCATATTCTGGCAGTATTAGGCCTTCCCAGCAAGCACTTTATGGGGGATTGGAATCATCCTAGGTACAAAGCGTTAAGCTGTTAGAAGCCACAATAGAACTAAGATTCTTGGTGCAAAGATTTGGGAATAGTCCCTACATGCTGAGTTTTGCAGTTGTCAGTATAATCACCTTGACATCATAAAAGGCAACCTATCCAGAACCAAGATATTGAAGATTCCGATTGATAAAGTGGACCATCCCTTTACCCTGCTTTATTTTTCTTAAAAATCACTGATGACCAATACATTATATATTAATTTATTTGTGTACTGGCCATCCCTCCTTATTATAGCACAAACTCCACGCGACTAGATGACGCTGTAAAGGAGACCAATAAGCACTAGAAGGTCAGATTTTCACCATTTATTTTGTCTCATCCCCCAAATAACCAATAAAGTGAGTCTTGCCTGAAAAGAATAAGGGAAAATATCAAAGAATAGTATTAGTCATATGACCTAGTAATCAGTAATAGTTTTTTTAGGTTTACAGGATCCAGGAATACCTGATAACTTGTAGACAACACTGAAACCATGTCAAGAAAACTGACTACTGCAAGAATTAATGACCATTCCAGTGTCCACCTAGATATGGCTAAAGTTAGACTCCTCAGAAGTCCCATATAAATTTTGTACTTGGCACCGCTGCAAGATGAAATCTGGGAGACAGCCCTCCATCTTCAACCTGCCCGCATGTTATCAGTGAAGTTCCTTCTTCTTCCATCACAATGTCTCTCCAATTACTGGCTTCATATGGTAGTAGCAGAACTAGACTTTCCACAGTTACATAGGACTGAACCTACTGCTACTGCTGTCATCCCTGCTATAGGACATAGAACACTGCCTGTCAAATCACGGGCAGTCAGTAAGTATATGCTGAATGGAAGAATCATTCTTTTGTCCTTGAACCTATTATTGTACTTAAAACAAGACTCACCCTTTGTTATTAAATAATTTTCAAAGTGGTTTCCTGAAATATGCAACCTATGTAAAAGATAGTTTTGTTCTCAATCTACTGCGATGTGATCTTGACCTCTAGTTGATTTCATAAAAATAGTAAATTTTACTCTACCACTGTGGCCTGGATGTACCTACTTATCTTAGTCCTTCTCAGCTTGTACCCTTCCTAATTCCTAAGGTTAAAAATGTCCCAAAGTCTGAAAGTTCACATGGACAAGAACCATTCATCTTGGTATTCCTTTGCATGTATGCGGTAGAACTAAGGGCTCAGGAAACGTTTATTGAATTGGGTCAAATCCCCAAGTCCTTCCTTATCTCTCTTTAGCACACTTCCTATTAGTGTTATCTTATGAAAGCCAGCTTCTATTTGCCTGGCTCCACCCATAGCTTACTTTGGGTTAAAACATTAAGGAAATTAGTAAATTTATACCTTTTTAGTATCTCATTTATAAACAAAAATTGGTTATGGGAAATTAATGTGCTTCAAAAGCAGTCATTTCTTTAAAAACCAAAACAGCAAATGATTAAAATTATTTGATTTTTACATAACAAATTCAAATATAATTAGGTTGCAGCTACTATGTGTAAATTCATTGTTGGCAAAGAATTTTATCTCCCTTCTTTGATGAATGACAACAGCTTGTTAACTCCTGACCAATCTGGCATATGGCAATGCCTCTAAATGATGCACAAATAAAACTGTCCTCCGGACAGAGTTGAAGAGGTGTGATAAAACCATTTACAAGCATATTATAAAGCAGCAAGCTGCATACCTTGCCACTGCTTCTCTCCTCTGTACAATTGTAGGGAGCTTTCTAGATTGTGCTGACTCACAGGCAGATAGCTGGAGTATTTTCCAAAGGTTAGAAAAGGATCTCCAAGCTGAGCTTAAAACGAGGAAGCCCTGACACCCGACTCCATTCACGAACATGCTGCTTCCCCTAATCGATCAGCACCAGGCTGATCAGAGGCTGGGCAACGTGGGAGCCTTAAGGTGCTGTCACAGGGAGCTCACACATCACAAGCGTTACTCTGGGGTGGTCTCCTGTGCTTTTGCCAGCGAGGTCCACCCCGGAAGAGGCGACGGTTAGGTAGGGGTAACCTCCCCTTACACGGACGGCATTCTCAAGGGCGAGACAGGAACCGTTTCAGGTCATGGCTATTAGCAGCCACGGAACAAGGAAGGCACCGGAGCCCTTCCTCCCCGCGCTTTCCGCCCGGCCCGACACCCGGATTCCGCACGCCCCTCGCAGGAGTGCTCAGTCCCTCCAGGAGCAACCGCCCCGGGAACCCCCTCCAGCAGCCCGGCTCCTCTCCCACCCCAGCCCAGGCCGCGCCGCCAGCCTCGCACATGCGCACCTCTGGAAGACCCCCGAGTCCAGGGCCGCACGCAGGACCCAGCCAATGAGCGGGACCCCCGCCAGGTGCTTAATGTTCTTCAGGGGGATGCCTTTGCTGCCGCCCCGGGCCAGAATTAGGGCCGCCAGGTGCGGGGGCTTTTCCACACCTCGGCCCTGCCCACCGCGGGAGTTGCGCTGTAGCTTCGGCGGCCGGCCCCGGGAGGGCCGCCCCCGCGGATTGGAGACGGAGGTGGCGGACCCCTTCTCCATCGAGTCCATCTTCCTCCCACGCCTTCTCCCCAGCTTCTCCACATCCGGGAGCTAGTCCCCCGCCAACTCAGCTCGGCGCCGCCCGATCCCCGCCCGGCCGCCGGCGCGGGCGGCTGCTCCGCGCCCCGCCCACGCCCCGCCCCTCGCGGGGCACGCCGGGAGTTGTAGTCCGCGGCCGCCTCGCGACCCGCGCCAAGCCGCGGGAGGGCAGGGACCTGCGGAGGCGCGGCTTCTGGGGTGCTTGATAAGGTCTGGATGCATCTAAAATAAGCTAAATGGATTGCTGATTTTTTTTAAAATAAAAAAATTCCACACTCAAGAATTGTGACATACCCTAACATAAATGAATTTTATATCTTAAACATATGTCTTTCTCCTGTGCTTCTGAATTTTTTTTTTTCAGGAAATTACCTCATTTGAAAGTCCTACAGGCACTCTAAACCTCTACATTTTAAAAAGTCAGCCCTCCATATGGCTTGACTGCTATCTCAGTTCTTTCTATCAATAACCTTATTCTTCTTTAGTAGTCAACCCTTCTAGTGCAGTGCATACATATTTTCTTTTTAGAACAAAAATTTAAATTTCTTATCTGCTAAAAATCTTTTCCCTTTGGGAACTGTTACCTCTCACCTGGCGCAGTGGAAACTCAATATTCTTTGCATTGTAGCCGGTCTGTGCTCCCCATTTGTCTGAACATAGCTGTGCTCCCTTTCAATCCCCTTCCCTCTTTACCTCCTTCCTCTCATCCCTTTCTTGACTCTATTGGTCTTTCTTCTGTTAATTTATTTTTTTGGTGCATTATAGTTACACATAAAAGTGGAATTCATTGCAAGATATTCATACATGCACATAACATTGGTCAGTTTCATTCTGGAGTTCCTCCCCTTTCTCATCTCTCCTACCTCCCCTTTGATCCTTTGATTATTTTTTTAAGAATTAGGGAGGAGGGCTGCAGCAGTAGCTTAGAGTTGCAGGTTGCAGCTCTTGGCTGGCATTCATGAGGAGGTGGATTCAAACCCCAGAACCACGTACACAATAAAGTGTTGGAGCAACAAAGTTCACATGAAAAATTAAATAAAATTGATTCTTTCCCTCTCTATCTCTCTTTCTCACTGTCCCTCTCTCTCTTAAAAAAATAGCGAATAATACTATCTTTGCATATTGGTAAATACAATACAGTAGAGAGGAGAATAATAATACAGAAGAGATGGGGAGAATTACTGAACGAATTTCCTCAATTATACCTCAAGGGGTGTGAAATAATTCTGGGTGGAAGAACTGGTTTTATCTAGTAAGAGAAGAGAAGATGAACTTTATTTGCATAAAGCTATGGAAATGGTCTTTCAAAGACTGGATTAAAGGCTTCCAAATTCAGAGAAAGTTCTGCCCAACCCTGAAAAAAGAATGTTTCTGGACACTACAATGTGGTGAATTAAAAATGCTTGTCACAGGATGGTTCAATATTCCCAAATCAATAAATGTAATTCACCATATAAACAAAATTAAAAACAAAAACCATATAATTATCTCAATTGATGCAGAGAAAGCATTTGATAAAATTCAACACCATGTTATGCTCAAAACTCTGGAAAAGATAGGGATCAAAGGAAGATACTTTAACTATGTCAGAACCATCTATGACAAACCCATAGCCAACATTATCCTCAATGGAGAAAAGCTGAAAGCATTTCCACTGAAGTCAGGTACGAGACAAGGCTGTCCGTTATCCCCACTTTTGTTCAATATAGTCCTTGAAACCCTTGCCAGAGC
>PVKS010014240.1:0-48797 GCA_004027875.1 Aplodontia rufa | reverse complement strand
TGAACAACCATACAAGTTTTTAACAAAATAATATAAAATGTGTATAGTTTCTGGATATTAGATTTACCCTCAGGAGTGCCCCCCCCCCAGTTACCCACCTTTATCCCTCCCTTCCCTTACCCACAATATCTCTAAAATGTATTAGGTTGTGTAACATTACACCTTATCTGGATTTAACACATAATAATAGACCACCTTTCTCAATGGCCAGGGTTTAGTTCCAGCCTCCACAGAAGAGTGGGGACATTCAACCCTTGGTTCTCTGGGTTAAGCTGATTTTACTCCGCATAATTTCTTCCATAGCCATTCCTTTACCTTCAAAGGCTGCAATATCATTGTTTCTAATTGCTGAGTAAAACTCCATGGTATATATGTACCACAGTTTTTGGATCCATTCATCCAGTGAGGGACATCTGGGTTGTTTCCATAATTTAGCTATTGTAAATTGAGCTGCTATGAACATAGATACTGCTGTGTCACTGTAGTGTGCTGATTCTAAATCCCCTGGAAAAATACCCAAGAGAGGAACAGCAGGGTCGTATGGTGGGCTCATCCCTAGTTTTTTGAGGATTCTCCACACTGCTTTCCAGAGGGACTGTACCAGTCTGCGGTTCCACCAACAGTGTGTTAGTGTCCCTGTCTCTCCACAGCCCCTCCAGCATCTATTATTGTTTATTTTCTTCATTTTTGCCATTCTGACTAGTGTGAGGTGATATCTTAATATAGTTTTCATTTGCATTTCTCTGATTACTAGTGATTTAGAGCATTTCTCATGTATTCATTGGCTTGATCAATGTCCTCTGGTGAGAAGTTTCTATTTAGCTCTTTGGCCCATTGTGTTTTTGTAGTTGAGATTTTTGAGGATTTTGTAGATTCTGGATATGAGACCCCTGTCAGAGGAATCATAGCTCATGATTCTCTCCATTTCCATAGGAAACCTCTTGACTTTTTTGATTCCTTGGCAGTACAAAAGCTTTTTAGCTTTATGGCATCCCATTCACTGATTTTTGACTTTACTTCCTTCACTTTAGGAGACATGCTGAGAAAGCCTTTGCCTATCCCAAATGCTGAAGTGTTGGACCTAATTTGTCTTCTATCAGTTGCAAGGTAGCTGGTTTAATTCCTAGCTCCTTGATCCATTTTGATTTGATTCTCGTGCAAGGAGAAAGATATGGGTCTAATTTCAACTGATCCGAAAAACTCCATCAGTAAACTGCTTGAACTCATAAATAGATTTAGCAAAGTGGCAGGATACAAGATCAACATGCATAAATCAATAGCTTTCCTATACACTAATAATGACTGATGAAGAAGACAGGAAATCAGTCCCATTCAAAATATCTTTGAAAAAAATAAAATACTTGGGAATTAACCTTACAAGGGAAATCCAAGACTTATTCAATGAAAATTATTGGTCATTGAAGAATGAAATCCAAGATGACCTAAGAAAATGGAAAGATGTCCCATGCTTTTGGTTAGGCAGAATTAATATAATAAAAATGGCCATTCTACCGAAAGCCCTATATAGATTTAATGCTATCGCTATAAAGATACCTATGTCATTCTTTACAGACATAGAAAAAGCAATTCTCAAATTCATTTGGAACAATAAGAAACCTAGAATTGCCAAAACACTACTAAGCAAGAAAGATGAAACAGGTCGTTTTGCCATACCAGATTTAAAACTATACTATAGAGCTGTAGTAACAAAGACAGCATGGTACTGGTATCAAGATAGGAAAGAAGACCAATGGAATAGAATAGAAGACCCTGAAACAAACCCTCAAATCTTTAAACATCTGATTTTTGATGAAGGGGGACAAAATATTACATAGAGGAGAGACAGCCTCTTCAACAAATGGTGCTGGAAAAACTGGTCATCCACTTGCAGAAAGTTAAAATGAACATAGATTTTGCTGTGTTCATTCTCACTCCTCTGGGAAAATACCCAGAAGAGGGATAGCTAGTTCGTATGGTGGATCCAACCCTAGTTTTTTGAGGATTCTCCGCTTTTCTTGCCAGAGCAGCTGTACCAGCCTACCCTTCCTCCAACAGTGTGCTAGTGTTTCTATCTCCCCACAACCCCTCCAGCAACTGTTATTATTTATATTTTTCATCTTTCCCAATCTGACTGGAATGAGGTGCACACTTAAGGTGGTTTAGATTTGCATTTCTCTGATTACTGGTGATCTAGAACACTTTCTCAGGTATTTGGGAGGAATAGGAACATAGAAAGAAGGGACATGGTCAAAGCAAGACTGAAACCCAGTTTGGCAAACAGGTCTTATAACTCCACCTACAGCAGCTAGGACACAGGGCAGGGAGATTTGCTCTCCAGAAGACTTGGGTAGCCCCACCCTTTTGTCCTCTCTTCTTTTGTCTTGCCAGTTTCAGAGCACAGGGATACTCTTTTAGCTTGCTTTGCAGCCAGTAGTTTTTCTTGGCAAATAGTCCACATTACTGACATCTCTTAATTCCTGGGGTGTTCCTTTACAATTTCAACTTCACTTTTGCAGCTTCACGTGAATCATCCATGAGGGAAATCTGCAGGGACTTCAACTATGATTCACTTCACCTGGCCTCTCAGGCCTTCCTTTGATATCTTGGTGGATGTTTCCATGATCCCTTAACTTTAGCATCCTGATTTCCCTCAGAACCAGCCTCATGTGCATGCTGTCAATATCTGTTGCTAGCTCAAGCAGTAGTTAGGCTCCCTGGAATCATGGCTACAGTGGCCTCTGAGTGCCTGCCCAAATTAGCAGGGTGAAATTTCCTGATACCTTGTGTGAGCAAGGTGCCCCCATGATCTCTTTTCAAAGGAATTTTCCCTTCTGTGTCCTTGAGCCTGCAAATGGAGATTGTCTTGCAAATTCTTGCTACAGTCTCAAGGAATCTTTACTATTGCCTCCTGCAAAGTATTTAACATCTCTTTAAGGGCTTTAATCACTTCAATAAGTACAACTTTCTTTTCCCCAGATTTATATTTGCTTTTTTTGGGGCCAAATTGAAAGTTTATAAAATCCTTTAGCTCTGTTTTCTGCTTCTAATTTTCACAGTAAACCTGGCTAAAAGCTGCCTGAAATATCCATGCCACCGAATGAATGCTGTTCTGCCTTGAAATTTCCTCTAACAGATTAATTAGTCCATCACTTTAAAATTCAGTCTCACACAAAGTCTTAGGACATTGACAAAACGTGGACAAGATTTTTTGCTGGAATGTAACATTAATGACTCCTAGTTCAGTTCCTATAGAGTCTTTAATTCCCTCTGAATCCGCATGAGCACAACCCATATTCCTATTGGCCTTTGGGTCTTCTGAACTCCCACCAGAATCACTCTTCAAGCTCTGCTTATGACATTTTAAAGCTTTTCCAATTTGCACCTCTAAGTTCTTCAGAATTCCTCCCACAAAACCACTTTGAAAGACTTCTGAACCACATGGTCAGGTTAGTCACAGCAGCGACCCCACTTTTTAGTACCAATTTTAGTTTTAGTCAGCTTTGTGTTGCTGTGACCAAAATACCTGACAAGGAGGGAAAATTTATTTTGGCTCAGGGTTTTAGAGGTTCAGTACATGATGGGCTGATTTCAATGCTCTGGGCCCAAGATCTGCACATTATGGCAGAGGAAAGCTGGATGATGTGGCAAGGAATGCTGCTCTGTTCATGGCAGCCAGGAAGTGGAGAGATCATGTTCCAGCCATGGTTACTTCTGAACATTCCTGTATTGATACAGAAGCTTTTGAGTACACCTCATAGTCACACTATAACATTCTGTGTTTTCATTTTCTGTTGCTGTGCAGCAAACTGTTGTAAATTTAGTGGAATATAACACTATGCAATTATCATCTCATAGCTTCTGTGAATTCTGAGTGCAGGCAAAACTTAGCTAGATCTTCTGAATGATACAGCCGAGGTTTTGGCCAAGGTAGAGGATCAGCTTCCAAGTCTACTCAGTTCACTGGCAAATTTCATTTCCTTGCAACTAGGAGGGCCCTGGTATCTTGCTGACCAGTGTTTAAAGGCTGATCACAGTTCCCAGAGGATGGACTTAGTTCCTTACTACCATGTTCCTCCCTAGAGGGCCTCTCACAAAATGGAAGTTTGCAACTTCAAAGTCATCATGTTAGAAGGATGCAAGACTTTATCGCAAATCTGTTAGCAGCGTAGAATTTGACATAGCATAATCTATTCAGGAGTGAAATTCCATTGCCTTTGCCATCTTCTGTTGGTTAGACAAATCAGACTCACACTCAAGAGAAGGGGATCTCACAAGGACAAGAAAACCAAGAGCCAAGATCATGAGGCAAACTTGAAGTCAGTCTGTCTTTCACATTTAATTATGAACATAAATGAAAGTGTCTCCAAGACAGGGATCTATCTGTAGTGACCTAGGTAGATTACTGCTGGGAGGGAGATGAGGTGGCCATTCTTCAGATTTTTTGCTTTAGTATTCAACTTTGTCATTGTTGATTGTTGTGTTTAATCTTTAGAGGTTTTCTTGAAAGAGAGAGTTGTAATGAGCTAAAAACTGCCTTGGACTGCTTCTATTTAGTTGAGATTTTCTTCAAGGAAGTATAATAGGTGCTCTTTTGAGCTGTACTGAAATGACTTTGGCACACAAGCAGGCAATATAATTTTTACTTGGTTACTGAGAAGAATTGATGTATAAAGATCAGGGCACATGTATCATTGCCACGCTGGCTAACATTTTTTCAAAACCATGGTATGATATGAAGTGCTATGATATGATACATATTTGCTTAAAATAGAGGTAATTAGTTTCAATCAAAGGCAATAAATTCATTGGACCTAGGAATCAGGAGGCTTTTACTGAAAGATGTTTAGAGCTGGTGATGATTTATAGTCAAGATGATGATTATTTAGCTACTTAAGGATCTGAGAGTGGCTTATTGCCCTCTGAGGGGCTTGCTTATAGATTGCCACTATTAACTTTGTTTTGATGGTTTTCCTTTCATAATAATTAATCTAATTTTTTCTCTCCATTCTTTGTTGTCCCATTCCCAGTCATTTATTCTCCAAATTGCTTTTGGGCACTCCTTAATGCTTGCGTTACCACATCTATAGACCTAATATGAATAGCATGCTCTGCCTTGAAAACGAGCACTAATTGAATTTGCTTGCATTCAGTGATTTTAATGGGGCTCTGGAGTGTTGTTTAATGACAACTTTTATATGGAAGACACTGGAAAAATTAACATGTTACATTTAGTAAATTAACAATTACTTAGCTTCATTATATCACAACCAGCCACCTACATTTATTAATATTATATGCAAAAACATGATTTTTATACTTGGCTTTAAGGTCTGTTTCCACGAGAGAGTGTATACATCAGCACCATGTTTTCTCAAAAAAAAAAAAAATTAAAATCAAGGAAATGTGGATAAAGAGGAATGAATTTATGTCATTTGCTAGTAAATGGATAGAACCAGAGACCATCAGGCTAAGTGAAGTAAGCCAGACTCAGAAAGTCAAGGGTTGAATGTTTTCACACATAAGCAGAAGCTAAGAGAAAAAAGGAATTAAAGAAGGGGCGATCTAGTGGAAATATAAGAGAGACCAATAGAGTAGACAAGGGGCATGGAGTGGGAGGCAGGAAGGGAATGGCATGAGGAAGTACTAGAGAATGAAATGAATATATAATTATAATGCTCTATTAAAATAATAATAATGGTGGTGCTGCTACTGCAGCAGCTACTGATGATGATGATAGAAGAGAGCTCAGCAGAGTAGAGCAAATGGATTAGAGGAGGGAGGATGGCAGAGAAAGGTAAGGTACTAAGAAATAAGATTGAATTATATTATGTGCACGCATGGATATGCCATAATGAATCCCACTATTATGTATAATTATAATAGTAAACAAAAAATGTGAAATTTCCTTAAGGGGGAAAATATCCCTAAAATGTAGTACCCACCAATATTCATTTCACCCTTCTTCCTTTCTGACAGATTCCTCTAAAATGGTCTCAGTGAAGCTGATCTACTCCCAATTACAGAAGTAAATGTTGATGTCATGTGTCATCCTGGGGCCAGTCGCATTCTTCTCATCAGTAATATACAGGCAACGGTGGTGAGATGTGAGATGAAATCTGCACGTGTGCTTTTGGAAAAATAAGATAACATTTATTTTACTTATGCCTGTGCCTCTTGGCACAGAGGAAACAGTTCTCCTTCTTCTTTTTGAAGTTATGTTTTCATGTGATAGCTGGAACTCAAGTAACTATCTTGAGACCATGAGGGGAGTTGACAGTATGAAGATGGTATAGTGAAAAGAGGGAAGGAACTCATGTGTATTATTACTTAGCTTCTGAATTAACATCCTGGAGAGGCCCCACGTTGGTATATCTTAAAATCTATGCAAGTTATCTCAATTGCTGTCTTCGTTCTCCTTTTCTCCTTCCTTTCCTCCCTGCCTTCTTTCCCTCCTGCTTGTAATCAAGGGCATTGGGAGTGATTCACAAAGGTGTCTGGGAACCAGGCCAGGAAGCAAGGAAGCATCTTAACAAGCTTTAACCTTCCTGCCGCACCTAGGAGCTGGAGACTCCTACTCATTGTCTACTTCTTGGTCAGTTGTTGAAGGCCCTAAAAAAGTTCTTAAGTGTGAATAAGATTAATGAACAAGGGGCAGATTAATCTCATGCCTGTATCTACCAAACAGCTATTCATCTACTGAGTGGATTTAGAATCTAGCTCTTCACTTAAAAAACACAAAATCACAAAACTATGGAGGTGTTCATGCTTGCCTAGCTGCTAAAGCACCTTCTAGATCCAACAAATCTGGGATCCAGAGCCAAGTCTGCAACTGCTTGCAGATTAAAGGCTAATGGTTCTCCAAACTCTGGGCTTTGCATTCCTATGTAGCAAATAGAGAAGGCTACATTAGTGCTTCTATACCTCCCTGCTTTTACTTTCTTTCTTTTTTTAAAGAGAGAGAGACAGAGAAGCAATTTTATTTATTTTTTCTTCTGGGTTTTGTTTTTCTGACACTTAGCTGTGTATGTGGTGCTGGGGTTCGAACTTGGGTCCTCACACATGCCAGGCAAGCACTCTACTGCTGAGCCACTTCTCCAACCCCTAAAACTGCTTTTTCATTGTGGGATAGTGATGGGTATGTTGCAACAAGAGTTTCTACCTACAATCTAGTGACATTGGGCATATTAAGTAACCTCTCTGAACTTTGAATTCCTTGTTTATAAAATGGGAATAACATTTCACAGAACTGTGGTTAGCATCAAATATGATGTGCATGTTTAAGTGCTTTTTGTCAGTAACAAATTGCTGTTTAAATATAAGGTGAGAATACATTGTTGTAATTATAATCATAGTTCATATTTTATGGTTCTTTGTGAAGCCCTTGTCTTTTTAGCACTGAATTATTACTATCTGTGGTTTATTTTATTAGACTCCCCAAGAAACTTTTAGAGGGTTTCAAGGTCAAAATTATTTTCATAATGATACTGACATGTTCTTTGCCATTTTCACTCATTTTCTCACAAATGAAATTTTCTAGAAGCTACGTGTTTTGTGGTATCATAACAGAATGAACGAAGAAGCAGACTTCCTTTTAAGCCAGATTTGCAAAATATCCAATAAAGCCACTGTACTATATTTATGGGCAGGTAAATATAGTTGTTTTAATAAAAATATGTCACTTATGTTAGTTAACATGTAATAGGTTCATTTTAAGTGAATTAATATTTTTTTCAAACATTATTGTGCTTAATTCTCAATATGGTAAGTATTCACAGATAAAACCCACATGAAGAAAAGATATTTGAAGTCTTCAACAGTTTTTAAGATTGCAATAGGTCCTAAATGCACAATGTTTGAGAACCTCTAGTACAGTTAGGCTCCTTTCGTCTGGATCTACAGGAAGCCCTATGCTTCCTAGTTCTTCTGTGTTCTAGCTGAATTTCTTTGCTACACTGATAGCTCCTACCTGATAGCCAGCTTCTGAAGACTTCTTTTTCCCTCTGACTTTTCGGTACTTTTCACCTGAATTCTTGTGTCCTGGGTTGATCTCTGCATTCTGGATCTTAAAGATATTCTTCTTTCTTTTCCTCATTGGTTCAGGTGATCCAGCAAGTTCTCTTTCCAGGCAACTTAGCATAGTAGGAAATTTGTTTGATTTGGCTTTGTTTTTCTATTCCATATCCAAACCATCTTCCTGATTTTGGGGGAATTCTGCAGTTTTGAGTCTTGGTGGGAGACAAGAGCCCCACCTCTTTGTTCCACCCCTGGTTGGTAGGATGTGGCCAGGTAATCAGGGCTTTAACTCTGGTACTGGTGATGTGAAGAAGAGGATCAGGTAGGACCTCCCTATGGCAGCATAAGGTGCCCAGGGATAATGAGGAGGTAGTGCAGAGAACAGAGTAACAATGTCCTGTGGCAATGGGGTGCTGCTGGTAGCAGTGGGGTGCTACAGAGCCTGGGGATTCCTGATGCATATCTGCCTTTGTTCCTGCCCATTTTATGTGCTTTCTCTACCTTTTCTGTAAATTCTGAAAACTCCTTGATTTCCTTTCAATATATTTCTTTCCTGCTTAATTTAACAAGAGACCATTTCTATTGCTTATGATCAATAACTGGTGCCTGAATATACTTTCTGTATGTCAGGCACTGTTCTAGGCACTCTACATATATTAAGTCATTTAACACTGTGAGATAAACAAAAGAGAGAGAAGGGGCCAGAAGTTAAATGTGTTCTTCAAATAATACAGATAGTAAGAGGATGCCAAAACCTGGGCTCACTGGCTCTAAGCCAGGATTTTCTGCTCCCTGTACCACCTCTGCTTGGTGCTTAGAAGACTGTGACCAACATATAAGTCCAAATGACCATGTGTCAAGCAAGAGAGGCTAGTGCCATGAGAAATTCGAAGCCTTTTGTGAACTCATTTTATCTAGTCCTTTTGATGTACGGACATCTGCCTTGTTTTGCATGTAAAATAATAACAGAGTATTTAATGATTGTTGGTTACAGTTTTTTCTATATATATATATATATATATATATATATATTTAACATTTTTCTTTCCAGATGTGTTTTATATGGATTATAATGCGAATCTATATAGGACCTGACAAACAGGTGCGGCAGCAGCCACTGTACTTTTCATCAATTTACACATGTGTGCACACATATATTTAGCATAGTCAGCTGGCAGGCGCACTTCATGCTCATGGCTTGCTGGTAGGGAGGACAAAGAAATGACAAATGATGCAGGGTATGAGCTCTTGTGTGTGTGCTGTCCCTGTAACTCAGAATAGTCCGGTCAGTTATCCTCTTCACCTCCATTCCCACACTCCTCCATTCTCCAGAGGCAAAACAAGGGAATGTGGATGCTACTGCTTATTTTATTTTATCCCAGTGACCCAGGAGGCTGAGGCAGGAGGATTACAAAGTCTCAGAATAAGAAAAACGGGGAACAGGAGATGTGACTTAGTGGTTAAGCATTCCTGGGTTCAATCCCTTGTCCCAAAAGAAAAAAAAATTAAAAATGCAAACTAAGCAGTGGAATAAATAACAAGAAAGAAAAGAAATCAAACAACAAATAGATTTCAGTGCATTAACTAAGTTCCATACACTGCATTGTATAATTACCAACCATATAGCTTCTCAGCAATTACCTCATCAAGAAGAGTGAAATTACATTTCAATGATAATTTTAAAGCTACAGCAGTGGCAATCTAATATTAATAACTCTGAACATGATTACAGAAAGCTAATGTCTATGGTTCAGTAAATGCTACCACTTGTAGTTGGAGTTAAATTTTCATTTACTGCAGATTTAACATGCTACTTCTTTAACCTTCAACAATGTGCTCCTTGTTCTCTCAAAGTTACATATTTGCCATTCAAATAAAGGCAAAAGGTAGTGCCACAGACCCTGATAAATAGCAGACAGCTTGACTTTGAGAGCAATGGAAGGATATTCAAGAAGCCTGTTTTGCAGAGTTCTGGGGAGATGATTGTGTAATTGTGCCACACTAGAAAGCTTTGATAATTGGGTGAGGAGGAGGCAAGAACGTAATTGAATTCTGATAAGATGGAAAGAGTGGGGTTTGAATACAGGCAGAGCACTGGTTTACTGGCCAGGCTTCTGCTCCCTGCAACAGTGATAGTGAACTGTGTTCCCTTTTGAAAGACAGAGGAACAGGACTCTTGTTCATTTTAGTTTTCATTATTCTTCCCTAAATTATCAGGAACTCGTTGACAGCTTAAGACTCAGACTCTGAACTTGAGGAGTGGCCGAAGTAAGGGCTTCAGGCAAATAATCACTCCAGGGATACTGAACCATGGGAGGGTTCAGTTTAGATTTTTTTGTTTGGTCCAGTTTTACCAGAGGGCCACTCTTTGATCACCACTGTGGTTAAGGCTGTATAATTCTGAGCCTTTCAAGTGCTGTATGTGAAGTGCCTGAGCTCTGCCAGGAAAATTGGGTCAAGCATATAGCTTATGTTTCCCACGGAAAGAATTTCATAGAAGTATCTTTTTTCTTTCTGTCAAGAAGATGAAAAATTAGGGAAAGTGCTTGCAACAATGCAATTTCTTACTGGCACTTACGGATAATGTAGAGTAGTTATCTTTCTGTATTGACTTGTAGGCTGTATCATAGATCCCAAATGAGACCACAAAGCAGTCAAACTATCTATGTCCCCCCCTTCCACATTATGCCTGACCACTGCTCCCCACAATGCGCATACACGTCTCCACTAAAGGTTCTTTCTACTTTATAGTTCTTGGTCTGTTTTATCTCTCGCTCTCTACTAGGCACATCTCCAAAATTTTAACAGAATAGAGAATTGATGCCGCCCATTACTTATTTCCTTCCATTGTGTTTTGGGAAGCATCTTCATACTTTTGTGCATCCTTCAAGAGTGTGTCTCCTGTTGACTAGAAGTTGGGTCATTGGGATGTGCTGTCGTAGATAAGAGAACGTTGAATTGGCTCTCTGGAGTAAAGAATCAGGGTGATAAATTGGACTATCAACACCTACAGGACTGGAAATAGCTTTCAATTTGTCTTATGTAGCTCATTTACCTGAGTGCACCTTTTTACCAATAGCATACTTTGCAATGGACACCCACATGATATATATTTAATGTTGAACTATAAGGAGAAGAATCCCAATCTCAGAGACTCAAGGGCCAAATGGTTTATCTCATCTGTGGAACCTAGAATATATTGGGAAGCAGTATGTTAGATGGCTAAGCTAATAATAACCTCAAATTGTATGATTCTTTACGCAAACAGGGGGATGAATGCCTAGGATACCTGGAGGTATAGGATGGGGGACAGGGTGGGGGGAGGGCTTAGGAAGGATGTCTAGGAGACTGGAGGGTGAGAATATGGGGGAATCATCTCAGAAGGAGATCTCTGACCTCCACAAGATATCCATTTAACCCAGGGGGTCTTTTGGGGGAAACAGAAGCATGGGGAACCCAAGCAGGGTATTCATGACATGACATTAGCCTTGGATAACTATGTATATATACATTTGTTCTTGATTGCTTGATAATGATTCCCCCTCTATTGTAACTCCATATTCATCTAATATATATATATATATATATATATATATATATATATATATATGACAGAGAGAGAGAGAGACAGAGAGAGAGAGAGAGAGAGAGACTAAACCCAGGCATTTTGAAATAGGAGCAGTGAAAATCCCATAAGATCCATTGTAATAAAAGCTGTAAAATTAGAAAAATCAAATGCTACATATTTAAGAGAATTAATGTCTTAATTGTAAGAATCCATGGATCTTGGCAGTGTTGACAAAGTATTACAATCCAACTGGGCTGGGTGCAAGGACCAAGGCTTGAGTGAGAGCACAGGTTGAATGGGTACAGCTATACCTTGTAGCAGTTGTGTAGAAGAAAAAGTAGGGGGAAAAATGGAGCAATTCTCCCTGATCTCCCTCTGACAGAGGGGGATGCTATCTGCTGGCTGTTGGGAGCAACCATCAGACTAGTGGTAAATGATGAATATTTTACTGGAAACTGACAGTCTACTCTACCTGTGTTGATACTAAGTGCAATGTGGGAAAATATTCAGAGGTAGAAAGTCAGAAAAATGGAATAAACTTAGGCAGTTTTGTCCTGGTGGACATCAGAGGGAGGTCTTACAGGCATTGTCCTTCATTCATCTAACAAATATTGTCTTAGTCTGTTTGCTGTTGCTATAACTGAATACCACAAAAGGGTTATTATAAAGGATAGAGATTTATTTAGCTCACAATTCTGGAGGCTGGGTGCCAATATTAAGGTGCCACAATCTGATAAGTGCTTTATTGCTGCACCATAAAATGGCAAAGAGCACCACATGGCAAGACAGGCAAAGAGTGCTAACTAGGGTCTCTTCCTCTTCTTACAAAGTCAGCAATGTTATTAAGTGGGCCCACCCTCATGACCTCATTTAACTCTAATTGCTTCCAAAGGGTCAGCTGCCAAATATCACTAATAAATTTGGGGATGAAGCTTCAAACACTTGAACTTTTTGGGAAACATTCAAGATAGCACTTAGTATCTGTGATCTATTATACACTCTCTAAATACTAGGGTTATAGCAGTGAAAAACAACAGTGAAAATACCTACTTTCCTGGAACTTACATTCAAGAAGGGGGACACAGAAAGGAAACAAAATAAGTAACACATTCAGTAGGTTAGATGATGAGTGCAAAGAAAAAAAATTCAGCAGGGAAGAAAGATTAGGATTGTAATTATAAATAGGGTGTTTAAAGACTCCCCCAAATTAAGAGGAATAAATAATAAAGTATACTAAACTATATTTACCTTTCAATTTTTTGGATAAAGGAGATCATGGAAAACATTCATCAATAAGTTCTTTACCTTCTGGCTTACTACGTAGAAGTAATGAGGAAATGATTTAAAAAAGGAGTCAAGAGATGGGAGGTCCTGAGACAAGAGAGGAGATTCAGAACCAGAATTTAGAGAGAATAGGTGGAAGAGACTGAGCCAGAAGGAAAAACTAGTCATAGGAGTTCCAAACACAGTGTAGTGTTCCCAACTGTAGAGCAATCAGAATCTTCTGGGAAGAAAGCACATTTGGAATACTGGGTATGAACAGTAAAGAGAACCTTACCTCCTGCCTGTGTGTCATCCTCATGCATGTCCCAGTAGCCCTCCAACTCAGCCCTCACTTTGGTTTCACTGCACTATTTTCATCCAGTTCTGCATATTACATTTTTAATAAAGACAAGAGCAAACTGATGGGTAATCAAAAAAGCATGACCATTGTGGTGAAAAGAATTGAAACAGTTCACGTGAGGAAGAATTGAAAGAAGTGGAGATGCTTATCTATTGAGTAGAGTTAGCGGGGTTGACTTTTTGTTTCAGGCCTTTCAAAGTTGCTATATAGAAGATGCTTTCAGTTTGTTTTATGTGATCTCAAAAAAAAAAAAAAAAGAAAATTGGAAGACTGGGATAATACAGATTTCTGGTGCATTGGTTTCACCTCTATACCTGGACGTACTCTAACGTTTACAACTGGGACAAAATGTCTTAGCAGACTGAGATTTTTGCTATCAGAGATGGTGTCTTGTCAGAGGTGGGATAAGCACTAGAGGGGCTAATCAAGAGGGGATAGACAGCCCTGTAGCAGGGGTTAGCTTGAAACTCACAGGTGAGAGGTGAGGTGGTGGTGTGGATCAGGTGACTGTTCTGCAACAAGATTGTGGAAGAATTGGGTTGTTATTGTCAGGGTTGAATTTAGTGTTTGGCTTTCCTGGAGTCACCCTTTACATCTGGGTTTCTCAACAGGTGCCATAGCTACCTTTTAAAACAAGTGATCCTCAACGTCAGAATCCCCTGACCCCATCCCTGGAGAGTTGGATATTGCTGGTATGGGTGGGGCCTGGGTGTGGGGTGTTCCTAAAGTGATTATAATGTGCAGGCAGAAGTTGAGAACCACTGATTAGGAAAAAAAAAAAAAAAAAAAAAAGCGCAGCCCTAGCATACAAAGCCTTCTACAATGAAGTCCAATGAAGTCCTACCCTATTCTCACTACGTCTTCCACCATTTCTCGAGGAAATCCTAGGCTGCAGCCAGTTCCACCTGTTTGCTCTTTCCCTAACCTCTGCTGAGATGTTCTGTCTGTGTGTGATCATAAGCTTACTTTTTCCAGGAAAATGGCCCTCTCAAACTCTCATCCTGCTCTTTCTCTGGCCAATCCCACCCCAGTTACTGACACACTTCTCAAAATTCTCATAAACTTTCAAGTGCCATCTTCTGTGTGGAATTTACAGTCCAACAGTAAGGTGGTGGTCAGTGCTTCACCTTCTCCTTGGCAGGAGCTGATCCTTTCCTTCTACAAGACTGTAGACCTAGAAGATGCCATTCCTCTTTATTATTATTACTCACTAAATCTTATGCTCATATTTGCCCACATGGCTTCTTTTAAAAAAATACAAATTTAGCTATTGTACAACCAAAAATGCATCCAAAGTAACAATATGATAAGTAAATATTCCTAAATCAGATTTACCTCCAGATCCCTCCCTATTCTCCATTTCCCCTCCCCAACTACCTCCTCCCCTTGCTACATATCTATGATTACCCTAGATTATGTGTTGCTATGCCTTCGCTGGGTCTAATACATGAGATTGATTGCCTTTCACACAGGGCTGGGTTAGCTCTGGCTTCCACAGATGAGTGAGAACATTCGACCCTTGACTCTCTGGGTTTGGCTGACTTCTCTCAACATGATTTTTTCCAATGCCATCCGTTTCCCTTCAAAGGCTATAATATTATTGTTTCTAATTGCTGAGCAATACCCCATGGATATATATATATATATATATATATATATATATATATATATCCAAAAACTGTATACACACACAAACACACACACACACACACACACACACACACACACACATTCATCCTGTTAGGGGCATCTGGATTGGTTACATAATTCCCACTAATAACTCATGCTTCCTTAGGATAGGGACCATAACTCGGGCTGCTTAGGACTTGTTAGGTACTAGATGATAAATATTTTCAGGAAGCATTTATAGTAGTGATTCTTAACCAGAGGATGAGGTGTCCCCTAGGAGACTTTCGGTAATATCTGGAGATATTTTGGGTTTTTAGAGCTGGTTGCTGCTGTCATCTAATGGCTAAGAGCCACAGATGCTGCCAAACATTCCACAAAGCATAGGGCAGCCCCTCAAAACAAAGCACCATTCAACTTGTGGTGCCCAATTAAGAAACTCTGAGCTATAACAATAAATCTAGTCTAGTTTATTTTGCTTATCCAACTGTTTTAATATGTATATTTTAGATATAATTTTAATTCTATCGTTTTTTTTTAAAAGAGAGGGAGAGAGAGAGAGAGAGAAAGAGAGAGGGAAAATCAATTTTTTATTTAGCTTTTCATGTGGCTTTTGTTGCTTCAACACTTCATTGCATACATGATACTGGGGTTTGAACTTGCATACTTATGCATGCCAGGCAAGCTGTGTAACCACTGAGCCTCCAACTCCAGCCCACATGTCTAGTATTTTTTCACTTAAAATTATACTGTAATCACAAAGCATCATAATATTTGTTGTATAGACTATAATTTGCCTAAACACTCTGTCAATGGTAAACATTTAGGTAGGTTTTGTTTTCACTATTATATGTTTAAAACATTTCCTGTAAACTTAGCAATGTAGGAATCTGTGATAGTTAATTTTAATGTGTAACCTTGACTGGGCTAAAGGATGCCCAGAGAACAGGTAAAACATTATTTCTGGGTGTGTCTGTGAAGGTGTTTCCAGATGAGATTAGCATTTGATTGAATAGACCCAGTGAAGAAAATTCACCTTCACAATTTGTGTAAGTATCATTCACTCTATTAATGGGTTGAATAAGGCAAAAATGCAAAGGAAGAACAATTTTGCTCCCTCTTCTTAAGATGGAAGGTTAATCTTGTTCTGCCCTGGAAGCATTAGATTATTTAGCTCAAATTCAGCACCCCTGCTCCAGTTTTAGGCCTCTGGAACTGGACTGGTTACAAAATTGATTTCCTTGATTCTCAGTCCTTTGGATTTCTCCTGAATAATACCACTGACTTTCCTGGATCTTCTGTTTGCAAATGGTGGAACTTCTTCACTACAAAATTATGTGAGCCAATTCTCATAATAAATCTACTGATGTACATATATATATGATTTCATTTGGATCTATACATATTCCTATTGGTTCTGTCTCTCTGGAGAACTCTTAAAACAGGATCTTAGCAATTCTAGATCGTTTGCATTTCCACGTAAAGTTTAGATTACTCTTCCATTTCTTCAAAAAAGAAAAAGCTCCTGAGATTTTTATTTAATCTATAGACAGTTTGGAGTTGAGTAGACATCCTAACAATATTGAGGTTTATATTCCATGAACATGGCTTAGGTCTCTCTTTAGTGAGATCACCACATTTTTCTAAGCTTTGATAAGATTTTATATGCTCCACTGTCTGAACAATTACTCCTTTCCTGTTATCTTGGCACCAGGCAAAGGGAGAATTTTATCTGGTCCAGAAACTTTTTTCTCCCTTAATATTCTAAGGATTTCAAACACCATCAGTAAAGTAGACAATGAGCTTTTGAAGATCTCAGGTTACCCAAAGTTTATCCCTCAGGAGGCTAAGTTTCCATTAGAAGGTTCCTGGAAATAGTGGAAGTATTCTAAAGCTATAGTGGAGGTAAGAGAAAGAGCCAAAGGAACAGAGGAAAGTTCTTATGCAAACAGCCCATTTAGGGCTATCCTACCTTGAGGATGTGATGTCAAATGTCTAGTCAATGATCTGAGTGAACAGATTTTAAATTATTTTGGTGCTTCCTGTACACTCCAGTTCTCGTCTAAATGTTGAGCTGCACTATGGTTAAGGCCTTTGTAACATCAACTCTTTTCAATGATAACTTCTTAATAGACCCCGCTGTTGTCACTCCAGTCAAGCAGTTCTCAGTGCCACTGCTTTTCTCATATTCTTAAAAATCCAAACTTCCTACTTTATCTGCATTTAAAGAATTCAGGGTTGCTTCTCTGCACCTTGGCTTTTCAGTTCTTATTCAGGCGAAGCCTTGCTTTAAATGATTGTAGGCAAATTAGCTGATGGGGCTCTACAGCTGTGAGGTTTTAGAAACTGCTCAGTAGAAAGAGGCAGTTTTTTTCCGGTATTAGGTTTAGTGCTTTTTAAATGTAAGTTTATTAAGTGGTAATGGGCCTATAGATTGGTTTAGCAGTGTGAGCCTATTGAAGTTGTGAAATAGACTAGCAGTTTTCTCAAGCACAAATGTTTGTGGCATTTGTACATGGCTGGGTTGGGGCAATTTTTAGTGCTGCCCAGAACTTCAAGACTCATAATGAATTAGTTAATATTATTTTATTTTGATAGGTGAACTTGGAGGAAAGGTTTTGAGATTTTTGTTGTTTCTTTGTTGTGTCCTTTATACATAAAATTTTTAAAAAGGCCCAGACTCACTTTTTCCACTTGGGAAGTGACACTGTTTTCTTTTCTTTTCTATTTCTTTCTTTCTTTTTTTTTTTTTGAAACAGGGACAGTGTGTGTGTGTGTGTGAGAGAGAGAGAGAGAGAGAAACAGAGAATCAATTTTATTTAGTTTTTCATGTGGCTTTTGCTGCTCCAACATTTTGTTGTGAACGTGGTGTTTGGGTTTGAACCTGTGTACTTGCGCATGCCAGGCAAGTGCTGTAACCACCGAGCCACCACTCCAGTCCCAGTAATACTGTTTTCTATCTCTAATGTGAAATACTCATCTTAATTTTGGCAAGTTTTAACCCAAAGTAGACTGAATGACCTGGGTGTTGGTTGGTAAGCCTGAGTTGTGAATTGTGTTGCTTAGGTTAGTGTAGCAAATATTATGGATTTGCTAGGTCAACTGGGATTTTCATACTTGGTATTGACTGGAGATGATAGTGGTTCCTGTCCTAGGTGTCTTAAATTAGACAACATCTATTTAGGATTTTTAGAGGTTTTTAGGTAGTTTAACGTACTGAATTCTGATTGCACATTTTCTGGTTATTTAGTAGGGAGACAGAACCTGAACGATCCAGCTATTAGAATTCTCTGCTGTACCAAGAGTTTTTTTTCTCTTTTTTTAACTTTCCTTATTTTAAAAATATGATTAATTTTTTATGTAATTGCAATAATGATCTAATTTTGTGTATTATTATATTGATGACTGGAGTGGTGGCTCAGTGGTTAAAATGCTTGCCTGGCATGTGCGAGAACCCAGGTTCAAACCCCAGGACCATGTACACAACTAAATGCTGGAGAAACAAAGGCCAGATGAAAAAATAAATTAAATTGATTCTGTCTTTCTTACTCTCTCCTTGTCTTTTTAAGGGAAAAAAAGGAATACAATACATCAAAATTGTGTTTCATGGGTTGGAGCAGTGTCTCAGTAGTAAAGCACTTGCCTGGCATACAGGAGGAACCAGGTTCGAACCCTAGCACCACATACACAACTCTGTGTGAGGAAAAAAAAACATAAGATTAAAAAGTTGATTCTCTCTCTCTCTCTCTCTCTCTCTCTTTTAATTGTTTCACCTGTTATATAAAACTATGATTATCTAAATAAAGTTATTTGACTTATAATAAAGACAAAAGAATATGAGGCACCTTAGAGTCCACTCATCCATTTAATAAGCTAGTGGGCTCCTGAATTTTGAAAGTATTTGGGATATTCATTTTTCAGTTTAGAGAGGAAAGGGAGAGATCCCATGCTAAAATGTTTTCATGGGTCTAGACTAACATGAGAATACTTGCCATGGTCAGTAGCTCTCTAAATTATTTTCAAACATAGTCATCATGAAGGGGAAGGATTCCATTCCAAGACTATCTTCAAGGGAACAATATCAGTAAACCCTTAAGTATTTATATTTATGATTAGACAGCACAGAATATTTATTTCTGATAAATATTCAGGAACAAGTTTATTCAACCATCTCTTTCAAATGCATCTATATTGAGAGTTTCAAGACCACCTCTGGGCTTGATGATTCACTAGAAGAAAAGACAGAACTCATAAATACCGAAATACTCATGGTTACAGTTTATTACAGTGAAAGGACTGAAGTAAAAATCAACAAAGTGAAAAGGCCCAGGGCAAAGTCTAAGAGAAACCAGCTTCCAGGAGTCCCTTTGAGTTCAGTCATACAAAAATGTCCCGAATTTTCCCAGCAAGGGTGTATAACAACATATGTGAATTATGACAACCAGAGAAGCACTCTAGAACCTTGATGTCTAGTGCTCCTGAAAAACAAGCAATCACCATAAGTTACACTGTTGGCAAACTCTATCTGCTGAAACTGGTATAGGGTGGCCTAAGACCTCAGGAAAACAGAAATAGTCTTGTAGTCTTATAAGGCAAGATATTCCAAGGGATTAGAGGTTTTTTATCAGGTGCTGAAGAAGGGCCAGTCCTCTTGAAAACAGGTCTTTATACATATACATAAATATAATATATATTTTATTAGTGCATTATAGTTTTACATAATGATGGGATTAGTTGTCAGATATTCCTACATGCACACAAATCAGAAATACAGTTTGTTCAATATCCACCCCCACCACCCCTCTACCTCCTTCCTCCCATCACCTGATCCCTTGCCTTTCTTCTGGGTCCTATATTGTTCCTAAAAAACCAAAAAGAGTGACGTAATTCTTATACCTATGAAGAACATTTTTATATATATGGCTATAATACGTATAGTGACGTTTAAATGTATCTCAGTTCCAACATTTCCCCTTCTCTTCCCTTCCTATCATGCCTTGTTATTCTTCAAAATATTTGACAATGGGATTAAACATTTATGTTTTTGTACAGGTATTCAGCATAGCTTGTTCAAATATCTTATGAAGTATCTTGCAAGTGTATCTTATAAATATTAACATTTTCATTTTTGTTCTGTGGATATAATACATGGATTTGTCTACTGTACTCCCAAGCCTGGGTTTAGGTCCAGCCTCCACAACTGAGGGACACCATTCAGCCCTTGACTCTGGGTTTTGGCTAACTTCACTCAGCATGATTTCTTCCAATTCCATCTATTTACCTTCAATAGCTGCAATATCATTCTTTTTTATTTTTATTTTTTTGAATGTACAGTGTTTGAGCAACTGGGACCTGATGAATTAATCACTTACTGCACAATTTCTAAACCTGAAATTCCTGAGAGGACAGTGTCACAGATTAGTCATAAAGCCAAATAGAGTGGACTGGAGGTTCAATTTTTGGGGTAAATTTTGGTTCAGGACAATTGTCTAGCCACCTGTACTCTGTTAGTTAGCTTTCCATTGCTGTGACCAAAATTCCTGACAGGGACAACTTAGAGAATATAAAATTTGTTTTGGCTCATGGTTTTAGGGGTATCAGTCTGCAGTCAGCTGACTCCATTGCTAGGGACCTGAGATAAGGCAGAGCAGCATGGCATATGGGCATCGTGGATGAAAGTTGGCCACCTCATGGCAACTGGGTAGCAGAGAGAAAGAGGGGAAGGGGCCAAGGAGAAAATAAACACTTCCAGGGCCTGCCTGCAGTGGGCTGCTTCTTTCAGCTAGTTCCCACCTCCCAATAGCCCATTCAGCTATCAAAGGTTGAATTCATTTGATGGATTTATCCACTGACGAGATCAGAGTCTTCATGATCCAATCAGATCGCTCCATCTTTGAACCTTTGCCATACTGGGGACCATGCTTTCAATACATGAACGTTTTGGGGGAATATTCCAGATCCAAACCATAATACTCATCCCCTCCATTGCACAATTTCTTTCCCTCTCCTTTTTCTTCAGTCTTATACCATCTTCCATCAAATCAAGGCAGTCTGTATTCTTACTTTGCTCTGGCTCTCTGAAATAATGGCTGTTTTAGCAATAACCAACGCATTAAATGACAGAAACTTTTTATGTATATTTTCCATTCTTGAGATGTTGTAAGCATAACTTAAGTAATATATCTGGAAACACTTTCCTTCTGCATGAGAAAGGTGCTGGCTAACTGAAAGAATAATGAGATTGTAGGACACACACTTAGAGCTTTTTGGATGCTTATATCTCTTCCTTTTCCTTTTCTGAACTAGCACTTTTTAAACTGCTCTCAGTGTCGCAACAAATAAGGGGAGTTTTTCACTTACTGTGCAGGAGGAAAAGGGCATCTTTTTTTTTTTTTTTTTTGCTAAATAGTTATCCTAAATGTAGCAACTCAACAAATTATAATAGAAATGAGTTAGAAGTATAAAGACAGCTCCCAGCCTCCAAGTGTAAGTGGGTAGTGTAAACTGGAGTTGTGTATGCTGGGTCTGTGTAGCTGACATTGTTGATGAAGTTAGAAGAGCTGCTATTAACTCACTGACAAAACACAGGCTTTGTAAGCCAAACACTCTAGTGATGGTTCCAGACATGGTAGCTTCTGAAAAGAAAATAAACACAAACAAGATTGTGTCTATTTTATAATAACAGAAGTCAGGCTTTTTGAGTGTTTGTGTATTTGTGTGTGTAGTTATCTCCCAGACAAGCCCTAATTAGTTGCCTTGGCCCTCACTTTTGAGCATCAGTAGGTTCCCATGGAAAGGAAGCAGTGACCTGGCTGAAAGGCATAACATGGGCGTTTAACCTAAAGTATAAGCTTCACTTCTCAGGAATAACAATTCCCAGATGACTTAAGGGAGTATTGTGATCTTTGGAGGAAGAGTTTTGGTTTTACTATCCTTTCCTAACTGTTATAATTGGTATGTAAATCATGCAGTTCAAGAATTGTATTAAGTAATGATAGAACAAAAGGATGGAGGAGGAGGAAGAAAATAAAGAGAAGTTGATAGTACTGTTTTCTGATTCTGAAAGACAGTCTTTAGTCCAGTTCTTCCAGGGCTGAGATAACAAAATATCATTGTGTTGATGAAAAGGGCTAAAAAGAGGTCTTTCCAGAGATTTAGGACCAGTTATATATGACAGGAGTCCAGAAGCTATTAAGGAGATGGTATAGATATAGGAGTCCCAGGTTTAGCACATGTAATTTAGCATGTGATTGCCTGAACCCTAAAAACATATGTGCTCCTGAAGCTTTGCCATCCCAACAGGGGACTCCTCCCTTATGTTCTCTTGGTTATTTCCATGGAGGTCCATGGATAAGAGAGTTCCGCCAGGTGAGCACAGTGGAGTGCGCCAGCTTATGGAAGTAGCCCTTTGCCTTTGAGGCAATGAGTCCTTGGTATCTCTGTTCAACAGAATGGCGATGCTCTGGAGAGCTAACCATTGAATGCAATTTCCTTTTCTCTTCTTTCTCAAATTGGGATCATTTATCATTATTCTATTTTCCTTCTATATCTGCAGATAGAGGTGAAATTATTTAATTGGCCTCAGTTTGCTAGGTCTTGAAGAACCATATCCAAAACTGATAGAAGAAGCTGCATAATTTCTGAGTTTATGAGAGTTTGGATTATGTTCCCAAGGCAAAGAAGTAATGTGGTATGGTTGTATGTGATTATTTGCATAATGCCAAGTAAAATCAGTTCACATTAATGTGTATTGGAAAAAGGATTGCAATCTGTTTGGAAGTTAGAGGTGAGTTTACATCTCTTGATTTTGCTTGTTCAGAATCTATTTCTCTCCCTCCTTTAAAAAGAAAATACTTTATGTGTATGGGGCAAGTAGTGTGGGCCATTTCATGTGGCAATAGGGCTTAGTTTATATCTTGCCTCACTCAAAGGAATATACAGTAGACCAAGGCCTGACTAGCATGTTCTTGGCCACAGAGTTTGTTTAGGAAAGGACATGCAAGCCCAATCAGAGCTTTGGGGAAAAATGCTCTAATGGGGCTGTTAAACGCTAAAGTGTGAGTCTTGGGCTGCTAATGGTGGGAACCATGCTCATTTCTTTTCTAGGGGATGAATGAAGAGAATCAGAGCTGGCAGATGGCCATGTTTCAAGCCAGCTAGCTCTCCCCCTCAACATTTGATTACATAAACTCAGGATTTCCTTTTTTAACTTAAAATAGCTTTGATTGAATTTCTATCTTGTGCAACTGAAAGAGTCTTGCAAAATGTACAAACAGATCTTCACTGTTCTTTGAAACAGTTTCCCTCACTAAGAGTGAGTTGAAAATCCATGGCGGGATTATTGTGGGAATTGAAAACAGAAAGCAGCATATACGTTAAGGGTGGCATTGGAGGGCTATTGAATGCTATGTCCTTTCAGAATTATATTCTGTAGTTAATGTTTCTTCCCTATTATGTTCCAGGATTTAAATAGTATAGTAGCTGTGGTGGTTAATCTGGATTGTCAACTTGATTGAATTGAGAAATACCTAGGATTAAGAGAGACTTCTTGATTGTGTCGATCAGCATGTTTCCAGAGACAATTGGCATGTTGGACAGCAAACTGAAGGGGGAGATGCACCCTGAATGTGGGCTGCATGGTCCAATAGGCTGGGAGTTCAATGGAATAAAAGGCAGGAGGAGGCAACTGAGGCAGAGGCAAGCTTGATTTTTCTTTAGTGGGAGCTTTGATTACTGCTATGATCACCTGAGGACATTTGACTCTGGCTTCTTTTCTCTTCTCAAACATACTCTGATCAATGAGTCTCCAGGGTGTTCCCATGAGCAATAACATGTGATGGGGAAAGAGGAGTCATGCAGCATGGTGCTGATAGGAGTCTGTGCAGAGCCATGTTTCAGCCCTGGGTGTAAGAGTGTCTGGGGTAGAGGGTGTGATGGAAGGGAGGAGGAAATACGAGACTTGACTAACTTTCCCTGAGACCAGACAGGGGTGCTGTAGTGATTAGTGGACACTCTGGCCCATAGCAGTCCAGCGAGTGATTCCTTAGCTGGCTTAGTAGGAGGTGGTGCCAGGCCACTGGGGCAGGCTTCTCTGGTGCCTATTTGTGCTGCCAAAGGAATCCTGTGTGTACATAAAAGGCATTGTGTTTCTTGGTATTGTTTCCCTAAATTTTTAAGAAGTCTTACCCTATGATCTTAGACTTATCTCTACTGATGTTCAGTAGCATTTTTTGAGAGCTAGATATTTGATTGTACTCAAAGACCCTCATTTGGCTCAATATTCAAGGTGTTTGGATGTCTTGAGGAAAGTTCTCAAGCTGGGCACCCTGGATTTCCTAAGAGAAAACCTACATTCTCTATTCCTTGTGGTCAGTTAGGGGTCTGGGTCAATATAGTCTGCTCCATTTTAATTTGTGTTTTCTGAGATCACTCCAGTCACTCTCACGTAGCTACTAGGAAGGAGAAAAAAATTGGGAGTTGAGGACCATAGAATTCCTCTTGGGCATGAGATGCAGGAACTGTCCACATCAGTTCTGCTCACATCCTTTTGGTGGAAGATGAGTTACATGGCCTCTTCTCATTGCAAGAGGCCATAAAGTGGAGTCCCTGATTGTCTCCCCGTTGGTATCTATCACCACAGAAGAAGAGGAGAACAGGTTTGGTGGATAACTAGCAGTCTCTGCCACAGATAAGTTTATATAATTCCTTGAATCTGTCAAGGAATTAGAAACATATACTACCAACTTCCCTTGACTTTGAGAGTTTGAAGCTAAATGTAGTGCGCTCATTTTCACTTTTAAAGGTTTATTCATTACTCAGAATTGCTTTTTTAAATTTCCCTTTTCATTTCTAAAGGATTTAGCCATCCTAAATCCTTTAAGGAAGTAGCTGTGACATAAATAATAAATAGAATAACACAATGCAGTAAGGTGCCTGCTCAAAGAGCAACTAATGTAAGAAGACTAAAAGTGTAACTGTATTTAGCAAACTCAAATCGATGAGCTGCAAGAAGTGTGGGTGGTAGAATCCCTTTGGAGAACATGGCAGCAGTTCCTATATTCATGTGGTGGGCAAACTGCAATGACAAGCAGTCCAGGAAACTCAATGATGGAGAAGAGGAGGACACCGAGAGGCCATCCTGTCTGTTGATATATATACACATCTTTCTCCTTAATCTCAAAGAATTACTCTATTTTGTGTACTACTAAATGATGTGTTTTAGAGTATAAAATCAGGTTTTCATGATATAAAACTTGGTCTTCTTCCTTAGAGATATTATATTCTTACCATCTAATGAGTCATAATAAACTATATTTCCAGGCTTTTCCATTCACCCTCATAAACCTTGGCTCTAAGCCCAGTGCTTGGCACAGGGTGAATTCTCAGTAACTGATACTGAATGAATGAATGTTAGAATGACATGATGCTGAGCTGAAATTTGAAATAGGTATTAGGAGTCTCAGAAATATGCAATTTCTCAGAATATGCAATATGTAGAAGCTGATGCTTCTACAGAATACCAAATTTTTGCTTGCATGCTGTAAGAGAAATGAAAACTTGGTCACTAATTTTGACAGGAAATTGACAGTAAACTTTTTCCCATTTTTAAAAATCGCAAATAATATTTGTATTTACTTATGGGGCATGGTGTGATAACCCAATACACACATATAATGTGTCATGATCAAATCAGGGTAATTAGCATTTCCCTCTCCTCTAACATCCATCAATCATTTCTTTATGTAAAACTGATAATAACAGATAAGCTCCTTCTGGATTTGTCCATAGACATGCCTGTTCCTTCTGTTTCTTGTAACTGAGAAGATGTGTGCCCCATTCACAGCAGCATCTTCTTCAGGCCTTTTATGACCCTGAGGAGATACCAAGAATGTGTGTGTTCTCTGGACTTTGGATAATAAAGGATTAAGCTTTTAAAATATCTACCTACAGGTGCTTATTGGAAGGTATGATTAACACCTTATTAAAGTACAAGCTTTCCAAAATTCCTCACACTTTTTGAATGTTTTCCATCTTTGTTGGTTTATTTCTGTTTATTATGCCTAGTTTTTTTAAAAATTTAAAAAGCTTTCAAATTCATGGACAAGGCTAATGCATTGAATCTGATGTATGTCCAGGTACAGGCTTGTGACTAGGCATCCAAACATATACTCATGCATTGTTCATATGTGTTCACACACAGCATGGCTGAAAACTGGAAAACAACATTTCAGCTTCCATTTTGCCATCTTGATTGAGTGAGATGGTGATGTCAGAGGTGCTTTTCACCCCTGTGAACTTTCTCAAGCATTGTTTCATTTTATGATCTTAAATTTTAGAAGTGTTTTGGATCTGGGGAAACAAAAAATGAAAAATATAATTGATGATAGTAGTATTGTCAGGCATAATAATCTTATTTCCTGCCTTGTCAAGTGACTTCTTATTTTTTACATTGACTGGGATTAATGTTTCAGTAATGGGGTGATTATTGAATGTGCCATAGATGTGGAAGAAATCAATTGCCTAGGAAAACTATGTCGTGTTATGTTAGAGAAGCAATCCAAATAGGGTTTTAAGAAAAATTTCATTTCTCTGTATTTTATGAAAGTTGTTCACACTTCACCAATTTGGAATATTTAAAGTTCTATGTGGCAAATAGGAAACAAAGAAGAGTCTATGCTCTCAGTTGGAAGTGTGATTTTTAAAGTGATAATTTCACAGGGGAGCTCAGGGTCTTTTCTAGTGGGAAAGCCTCATGACTTCTCTGAGAAGTAAGCATTCAAGAAGAAGACACATCAGTCTTTCCCTAGTTACCTATCAACATATAGGTATCTTGGATTGAAAAATCATAAAATAATTAACCTTTGTGGCCTATTTAGTCACACTTTTTTTTTTTAAAACATATCCAAATTTGTTTTATTAAATACTTAAGATAAAAATCCCAGGTAATAAAAAAAAAAGTATCGTGGTCTTAAGTGACAATTGCTTTTCCTTTCTTGGTGATACATAAAATATAATGATCGAGCTCGTAATTAAGGAATCTTAGATTGGATGGAACAGTAGTGTTGTTCACAGGATTTCTGAAACACTGCCTGGCACATGGTAAGTTCCTGATACATTTATGTTTAATGGATCAGTGAAATCTTCATGTGCTAGACACTTCTATGTGCTTTGCATAGATTATTTACCTTTAGCATAAATCCTAAGGTTGATGTTATTAATCCACAATCTCAGCTGAGTTAGTCACAAGTTTTGATGGGAAGATAAACCCTTAAAGTTTCTTATATTTGGAGGGATTTCCATCTTCCCAAATCTTTGAGTTTTGAGTTGTGCATGGGATGCTACAGAGTAACTTCTCAGCAAAAGTCTTCGTATTACCCAAGACAATAATTTCTACTAGGCCTCCAGCACCACACAAAAGAGACATCATTTTATTTAGGTATTTTATCTACCACACCTCTACCCACCACTGTGGCAATACCTTGAGTCATTGCAGGTTCCCTCTGTTCCTTTTCCCTTGGTTCTTTATTTCATAGTTTGAGTTCCCCAGAAAGATCATGAGGCAGAGATTTATATGCTATTACTTTTATCAGCAGGCATCCTGGGAAGCAGGGTTTAAGGACAAAGGAAATAACAGAGGAGGAAGAGCCATTATAAGGATTACTAAGGTCTGGTTGCAAATGACTGCTTGAATATGTGGGCTGTCCCCTGAACAGTCATATTCACAGCTTCTCAAGACTCCTTCAGGAGGCTGGAGTGGTGGCTCGGCGGTTTCGGCGCTTGCCCAGCATGCACAAGTTCGCGAGTTCGAACTCCAGCACCAAGTACATAACGAAGTCTCGGAGCAACAAAAGCCACATGAAAAACTAAATAAAAACTGTTCAAAAAAAAAAGACTCCTTCAGAACACAGAAAGCATGCTATTGGAGACCCTTCAGATTTTCTTTCTGATCTGAACACCAATTTCCAGATACTGTGTTGGTTGCTGGGGGCACATCATTGCCTATCCTCTGGAGAATTGCCAGAAAGTCATGACACAGTTAAGATCCCAGCTCCAGGATCAGCCCAAAGCCAATGACTGACTGACAGATGGTTCAGAAGACTGACCTCTTGCTTCAATTCATGCCCTCAAATGCCCCAGGGGATCAGACAGAAGCTAGTTTCTTGCTGAGATCAAATCCTTGTTTGGTTCCTTCCTGTGCCCTAACCTGCTTGTCTCATTTCCTTTCTCTTGGGAATACTTCTTCAATAAATCTCTTGAGCATAACTTTCTTTCTCACATTCTGATTTCTGACTTCAAAGGGGAATAATTTATCCACTGACTCCTGTCTCACTTGGTCCTGAATAAATATCAAAAGGAATAAAGGAAAAAGAGGATTTAATTCAGTCAGGAGGTGACATGCTGTCAGGCTGCACCAATATGAAGTCAGTAGGAGCCTATTTGGAGTTGGATCACTGTGGCAACAACCGAAACAAGAGACACATGATGCTAAGAGCATCTTAAAAGGCACACGAGAGAAATATACTACAATTTACCACTCACATCCACTCAATTTGTCCATCGTGTTTGCACTCCACACCCCATCATAATATGGGACCTCTAGTATTGTGACAACATGATAACATTTTTTTTTCTAGTGGGGAGGTGACCAAGATCCTTTCAAATTGGTGGCCAGCTATATTCTCTGAAAGTGTTGGAGCAAGGACAGTAATACGAGCAGCAGTCCTAACTGCTATAGCTGGTTCCAATGCTTTATTTAAAAGGCATCATTCATCTTTTTCATCATGTGTTCTTTAGTTGGTCTGAATTCTTTGTCTTGTTTTCTCTTGGCATCTGAGTCCCGGTTGTCTTGTCCTTATTGGACTATGGTTGTTGCAATTAACTGTTTGCTGTAGCTGCTGGGAGCAGAAGCATGAGATCTACCTTGAGTTCCAGATGCACTCCCTGTCTCATTGTTTAGAAGCAACAGTAGCTCATGTTGGTAGTCAGAGTCCATCACTTTTGCCTGTACAATCACTCCTTTATTTTCTTTATAGTTCCCTGACATGAGGAATCAAAGTGATAAGATGGTGAAAATCCTCTTCATTTACCTTCCAGAACCTCTAATATGTTAATGACTAAGGTTGTAGAAATAGTAACCATTCATCTTGCATAGGATCACTTGGGGAGATGGTTTCAATGGCCAATTCCATTTTTGCCTCTGGGGTCAAAGGTGTATACTCTAGCCTTTGGAGTTAGAATCCCACATAGCCATCAAAGCTTGAATCACAACAACTCAAACTTTAAGGGAATTGTCTCCAAGATGATGTCTTGTATTTTCAAAAGATCACCCAGTATTCTATTAGACCAACTATTTCTCGAAGATACAGCCCCCAGGAAGACCAGTGGCTTCTGTTGTTTTCTTCCCTCTGTCATCACTCTAGCCTTAAAATAGGCCCCTTGGTCAGAGATAATGTACTTGGGAGGCCAATTTAGGGGCTTCCTCTGGGTTATTCTTACCATAATGCCCTTATTTCATAGGTCAGGGTATGCCTGTTCCATTATAAACACAGAGAATAGGGAAGTAAGACAAGCTGGGTCTAAATACCCATGGGATAAATTTAGGGAAAAACTTCATTTATCATTTGGTGTTAGTAAGCCCCTGTTGCTTATGGATTATGATGGTATTTTGGGCCTCTAGATATCACACATATTCTGTATCTAACTGTTCTGAATAGTGTGTTTATTCTCTTTCCTTAAGTGCACAATTTCCCTGAAAAATGGAAGCACATCTGTCTGGAAAGAATCAAGATGATATTTACAGCATACAGTAGCACGTAGCATCTCTCCTCAAGGCAACCTGTTCTCTCTAACAATCAGTGGCTCTAAAAACTGTCTTAGTTGTGGGAACCACGTTTCTCTTTTGTAGTCAGTGTTACTCTTCTGCTGGCTAATTCTCAGTTTCTTTTATATTGTACATGTCAAAATACATAATAATCCTGCTTTGTTTTCTTGTATATTTTCCCAGGAGCACCATGATAAATGTGTGTGTATATATGTGTATATATTATATTATATATATACATATATTATATATAATATACCCAAATATATGTATATATGTATATGCATATATATATATATATATATATATATATATACATGTACACATATATATGTAGTGTGTGTGTATGTGTGTGTGTGTGTGTGTGTATAATATTGGCCATTGCCTGAAATTGTGTCTTTAAGAGGTGTTTGATGCAGATGGCATCTTCCCTATTAACACAGTTCTAGGTTTTCACTGATCTTGAACAATATGATTCCATTAATTTAGTTAAGACTGTAGGAAAAGGAGGAGATTGAAGCATAGATGGTAGATTTAATTTTGTTCATCTTGAATTTCGATGGCATGAATGTGAAGATTAAGGTTTGAATTTGGGATTAGGGAAGAAGTCTGGGCTTGAGGTCAAGACTTGAAAGCCTCAGTATATAGAAAGTAGTTGAAGTGACAGAAACAAAGGCAAATACCCTGAGAAAGAGTGAAATTAAGAAAAGAAGAGCTTCAAAAAATAGCTAAAAAATAACTCCCATTACAACCTGAATCACTTCACACAACATTCTTTTAACTGAAAGTCAACTCTCCTCCAAGGACAGCACTCCCACACCAAAACCCTCAACCCATGTTTGTCATCATGCTGCCTCACACCAAAGGTTCCAGAATGTTCACGAAGACCTCCATTGCTACTTTATACTTGGATGGATTGTTTTCTAGAGCTCCATATTGATCATCATTACATTTTGATCATCATTTATGGAAGACATCAAACCCTGCCAACAACATTTGTTCATGCAAATGAGTTAGGCTGTAGCATAGCCTTGAGGGGAGATATTACTGTTCACCTATATTTGGTGCCCCTCCCTCTGGTGATACTCTTGTTGGAACAATTGTACATTTCTGCCCTGTGGGGCTAAGGCTTGGACATCTCACTTAATCTGGTTAAGAAAGTTTGAGAGGAAGTGAGGAGTGCCACTTCTGAGCAGAAGGCTGGATTGATAAATCATGGCTTACCATACTAGTTTTTCTTTCTGCCATAAGGACCGGTAATGTTCCAGAGAGAGGTTGCTTAGCCATCATTAGCCCCCACTTAATGAGGACCTAGAGCAGAGCATTTTCTGATCTGAGATGAACATGTAGTATGAACAAGAAATAAGCATTTTTGTTCTAAGTTTGAGATTTTGGTGTTATTTCTTACTACAATTTGACCTAATATCTTATTTGAATTCCCAGATTATATCAATTTCAGTAATTTACTCTGAAAGCCATACACATATTTTTACCAATCTCTGGAATAAATTTCACTCTAAGATATTAATGGTTGATATAGGAATCTGGAATACTAGCCTTTTTTTTTCTAGCTCCCTCTTTTTCTTAACTTTTACAACTGTTTTTAAGAAGAGGTATAAGAAACCTCTTCTGTGCTACTTTACATCCTTAGAGTACTCTCTTTCTCCAGCTGCTGATAACATGAAATTTTAGGTGGATTTGGCCAAATTTCTGAAGGCACGGAGCAGCAGCACAAAATCTCATGCTCTGATTTTCATACCTCTTCTTTGGTGCTCCAAGGCATCTCTGAAGCTGCAGCCTGGGATCCCACCAGAAGCCTGTTGGGCACTCATACATGTGCAAGTAGAAAATGCAAAGGAGTTAATGACCTTGGGATCATGATCAACAGCATTCAAAAGGACATGGAAAAATGCTTTACCCTTTGTTTCTTGGGTGAACAACTGGGGACATAATTCATGGTTTTCAAAAGATCAATCAGGATCAAGCCTCAGTTATCTGTAGCAGTACCTAATGTGATAATGCATCATCGTATCGACTTTCCTTTCTTCCTTGTTTAATACTCCCTGTTCCTCATTCTGCTTCCCTAGAATTTCCTCAATAAACTCTACAGACAAGCTTTAGTCTCAGGCTCTGTTTCTACAAAACTCAAACTTTGATGGTTTTATATATCATAAATTATCCATCCTCCACTTTTCTCTTTAGTTCACTATCTACTCATGGCTTCATTTCTTCCAAATATCATCTAGAAAACTGGGGATAATAGGTCTTCCATGTCCTACCAGTACTCAACATTATAGCCTCTGTTTCTACCAGATCTCTTCTGTTAACCCTGATTCTGATCAACCTTTGCCTTCTCTACCCCTCTGCCTCAGATGCTGAGAGAGATACCAGATGAAATTGGAGGTGAGGGAACCAATACCAAACCAATGGTCTCTACTGTGACTTGAAACCACAATGCAGTCCTCAATCAGTTCCTCTATTTCTCTGCATCATTTTACTTTTTTGCAAACATCTACCATCCTTTACCAAATACCCTCCCTGTCACTCTTGCCCCTTCTTACACCAGGCAAATTTGCTTTCTCATAGAGAAAAAAATGAGTTTGTCAGGACAGGTCTCTTGCTGAATTGTGTGTCTGTCCATACAGATTTATCTGTGTCTGTTCAACCAGCTGCTTTCCTTTCAACCTGAAGGAGATGATCCTTCTGATATCTAAAAATAATTAACAACATCCCCCTTGGTGGTCTTGACTTCATCAGTCCTGGTTCTTATTGCATTGGCCTCTCTCTTTACTAGTTGCTCCCCCTCAGGGTGTAGATATGGCGGAGCTCCCCAGCTTGAGTGGCTCTCATACATCCTTGTTCCTCCATTTATTATTCTCTCCTTTTCCCTCAACAACAAGGTGCTTCAAATGATGACCCATAACGCCCATGCCTTATCTTTTAAAGGACTGTTCTCTGCATCCCATTAGAATGGATTCCATCTCTCAGCATGGAATTTGGTTTGCTTGGAGATCCAGGCCAGCCCAAGAAAGCGAGAGTGGGGCCTGTTCTCAGGTTCCATCTGGATGGACAATTTGTTACTGAAAGCTCGATCCTTGTTCCTAATGCCAATCCAAAAATGAGGACATAGTTTTAAGAAAAGGGAAACATTTATATTGTTTTGCTAGCAAACAAGAAACATAGGACTCATATCTCAGAGGCTTTGATTCTCATGGGGTCCATCTCTCTACCTCATTACATCTACTAATATGGGACAAAGTCCCTCCTAAAAGTCAAATCCAGGAGCAGGGGTATAATTCAGTGGTAAAGCATTTGTGTAGCACTACCAAAATCAATCATTGAATTGATTGATCAATCCACCCTAATACAAAGGACTCCTGTTCCTTTTTATTTGCTCTTTACTTTACCTTCCACTGACTTTTTTCTCTTGAAAATCTTTTTTCACAAGCCTTTAGAGGTATTGCTCTGCCTCTCACCCTCTCTGATGTTTTCTTTTCTATCCACATCTTTCTCAACCAATAATACTCACCCTTCTTGACTACATTCCTAGTATAATTTGTTTCCCAGGTACTTTGGCTATAGGGACAGAATACATTGGTTAATGGATTTTGAGCAGACTTGAAGGCTTATAAGTCTCATTGTAATTAGTTGGCATTTGAACATACCTATTAGTCTCTCTTTTGGCTGGTGAGAATAAATCATCTTCCATAAAACCCCTCATCTCTATACATTGGAAATCTCTGTACACCTAACTAGAAGAGAGCTTGCTGAGACACAATGACCATCCCATAGCAAAGTCACTCCATGAAGCCCAAGTGACCTGTGAAGGGGAACATGTCTAATTTATTTCCCTGTAGAAATAAATTAGAAATAAAGCAGACACTTTAAGATACTATGAGGGGGCTGCAGTACAACTCTTGCCTGGCATGCGTGAGGACACAAGTTCGAACCCCAGTACCATGTACACAATGAAGTGTTGGAGCAATGAAAGAAAGCCACATGAAAAACTAAATAAAATTGATTCTTTCTTTCACTGTACCTCTTTCTCTAAAAAAATGAATTATAAAGGACTAAAGTATTATGGGAATAATGAGATTCTTTAAAAACATTTCATATACAAGTGGAATGTGAAAATTTCTATTGCAGGGGTCCTAAGGCCTCGTTCCCTAGGTAATGGGGACTAGTATAGTGCCTGGCTTTAGAAGATACTATTTACATGTTTGCTGGCTGAATAATGGAAGATTCTTTGTTTAGAAATTCAAACTTTAATCTGCATGTCAGCTTCTTTGAAATTAAAGGTATAATACTCACATTTCACTTAGATGACACTAATGATATTCAAAAAGCTTATATCATAGGTTTACATGCTTCCATGGAAAGTCATTACAATATATAAGAAATTTTTCATCTTTTTAACATAATCTAGGGATGGAACTCTTTATACACTCAATTTTAGGAAAAAGAATGCTTTGTTTCATTGAGTTTTTGATATTGGTGTCTGGGGTATTTCATGTAACTTGAGGATATGTAGTTTAAATTATAGAGAATATTATATTCTTGAGATTTTTGAAGAGAGAAATTACTTTGGAATATTATAAGTAAAAAATAAAACTATATCTATTAAAGGCTTAATTGACAAATTCCAGCAAGATTTGATTTTGCACTCTATGGGCAAATGGCATGTAGAAAAGTTTGAAAATAAGTACAGTAATTATCTTTTATATATGTTGTAACCACATGTTTATAGCAGATTTCATATTCACTACAAAAAAGTAATAGTACAGTAGTAAGTTGAAAGCTTTTCTCAGAGAATATTGATGACTCATCTTATTATTGCTAGATTTAAGATGATGAACCCTTGTTTTGAAAAATGTGATTTTTCTCCATTGCTGTGTTTAATTAAATGCAAAAATCCTAGAGTGGAGCAACCTTTAAGACTGCAAATTTAAACTCATAAAAGTCAGATAATGGAAAAATGAAGGTTGTGATGGCAATGTTAACTCATCCATTGCATAAAGGTTGCATTTTGCATGACTAATTAGATGATTTTAGCAAGGGCGATGCCAGTGAGGTATTTTTCCTCTCCCCTCCACCCCAATCCTGAGACTATTTTAAACTAGCCTTTCTATATGCATCATTTAATAAGAGCCAAAAATACTTTTAGCATAATTTAGTGTTAGTATTTCTCTCTGAGAAGTTGTATTAGCTTTGGGAATAACCCCGTATGACCTGGATTGGCACTGTGGTAGCCACTTTCTGGTGCATTTTCTTTGAAAAGTGTTTTAATACATGGAGAGCTAAGATAATAAAATAATTGGAGAATATTTATACTAACTTTAGTGGAACGTTTTCCAAGAGACCACCATTTAATGGTCTTTTGGAAACTTTAGTAATAAACTTTGAGATGGAAGATCTTCAAGGAATCATGGAACAATAGAAGGGGTATGGTTTAGACTTTAATTCTGTCATTTAGTAGACATATGGTTTGAAGTAATTTATCTTTTTTCTGATTTTTCATGATTTTTTTAAAGAGAGAGGGATAGTGAGAGAAAGAGAGAGAGAGAGAGAGAGAGAGAGAGAGAAACAATTTTTATTTATTTAGTTTTTCAAATGGCTTTCATTGTTTCGAGACTTTGTTGCATATGTGGTACTGGGGTTTGAACTCATGTACTTGCGCATGCCGAGCAAGCACCGCAACAGCCAAGCCACTGCTCCAGCCCCTGATTTTTCATGATTGTAAAATGAGAGATAAACTCTACCTTGCCAAATGACTGGGAGGATTAAAGATATTAAACAATAATGAATTGTAATTTCATTATTTTTGACTATTATTTTCATAGGAAATAAAGTTATAATGATGTTCCAGAAACATTTTAAATATTTCCCTCTTGCTACTCAAGTATAATTTATTACCTAATCAGTTGGATGCATTTCCTGATACTCTGACTCATGTTGTAGCTTGCTGGCCACTGCTCTACCTGACTCTTCTGTAGCCATCCTGTGATCTGTTTTTCACACTGCTTCCAGAGCAATCTTTCTGCAACACAGGTATGATAAACTTACTTTTCTGCTTAATACCTTTTAAAGGATCCCACTGCCTTTATGATAAAGTGCCTTACTCACTGCATACCTTTGGCTGGATGCTCCTGTTCTTGAAAATACCTGTGCCTTTCTGCATATGCTGTTCCTTTTCTTGGTCTGTCTTTACCCATCCTATCCATAAGCTACACATTGTCATTTATTTCAAACGATTTTCTAATAGTGAATTCTTTCCTGAGGCTAGGAGAAGTTTGGTACTCTTAGCATCTCTCATGGTTTTTATTATTGGTATTGTGACTGTTGTCTTTGGGGTGTTGCTAGACATCTTTGTAGTTTGGATCTGAAATGTCCCTTAAAGGCCATGTGATAAAAACTTGGCAGCCAACCAATGACACTATCAAGAGGTAGGACATAGTTGGAGGAAGTAGGTTACTGCGGGTAGGCATGCATTTGTATGTTTTGTCTCTGACCTCTCTCTCTCTTCTTTCTCTCTGCTTCCTGGCCACCTCCCTACCATGATGTTCTTCCTCATCACAAGCCCAGAGCAGTGGGGCCAGGTGACTACGAACTGAGTTAAACCTCTGGAACTGTGTGCCAAAATAAATCTTTTCTCCTTTGTTTTTCTCAGGTATGATGTCACAATGACAGAAAGCTGACTAACACAGCATTCTTCTTGAGTCTAGTGTCAGCATCTTACTTATTTCAGTACCTGATTAACAGTAAATGCCTAGTAGTTGTTTAACTGTAATAGAAATATCTGGATGATAAGCACCATTTTGGGGTTCCCTGTCCTTTGCAGTTGGCTGCTAGAAACTCATTGGAAATATGCTGAGATTATCTCACAATCCCTCTTAAACAATCCTTCCCCAATCAATATATAATATTTTTGGAGGGTGGAGAGAGTGAAAGTAAATTAAGGCACATATACGTGGCATTATTTCAGTCATAATGCAGCTAACTTAAAAATACAAATTATAACAATATTCCTACTGTGTTGTCTATGGGTGACAGGAACCCCAAAATGAATTCTTTCTTTCAAATTCTCTCTTAAAGAAGAACAGACCAAGTTGTGTTAACTGCTCTTCTACGCTAATATTATATAGGGCACTGTTTATTACTTTTTAAATTTTAAAACCTACATCTCTAAATGTGTTATGGCGGCTGTGATCCAGCTGAAGAGCAGAGCCAGTCAGGCATGAGTCACCTATCAATCTATTAACAGGATTTGAGATAGGCAATGGATGAACTTTTTGGGTGGTCATTGATGTTAGGATATTTCCCACTTAGGTATGGATCCCCTGTCATTAGTTTTTAATGTAAATGCCAAGGGCAAGTTTTCCTACTTTAGGTCAGATAGTGAGAGAGGGTACTGATTTTTTTTTCTTGGTATAAAAATCATAATGAATTTCCAAAAACAAATTTATAATTACTAATTTCAATTAGGCATTTAAAAAATCCACAATTTTTCTCATTCATTTAGGGAAGTATCATTCAGGTAAGGAACTACCTACCAGTGGACCAGGCTCTTAATGTTGAAATTGTAAGATGAATTAATCACTCACTCTGAGCACGAGGCTGAATGATTTGAAATGACAGTTCCCTGTATTTAGGCAAGTAAGAAACCTTTCTTTTAAAATCACATAGGAGTCTGTTAGATATTAATGGATTTAAGTATATGCCTCCCCATAAATATTGAATCAATTCATTTGTGCTTTCACAGTGCTTCTCTTATTAAAAGGTGTGAGGTGAGTGAGTGATGCCTTATAAAGATAGATTATGAATTTCCTTTATAACTTATGCAGTTACTTCAATATAAGTGGTTTTAATTTTTAAGCAAAGACATTATTAACTTTTAGATGGAATTTAATGTCAAAAGAAGAGCTGATGATGATCCTAAAAATTGGAAAGTTTATTTTATTCAGGGTTAAAAGGAATTCCAGCATTTTCTAATAACTTTTGTAGCAAGTATGAAAAAATTGGAGACATGCAACTTTATGGATTTGTAATAATTTGTTTAAATTTGTGTTTATAAGTTTTCATTTTTTAAAAAAATATATTATTTCTTTGAGAAGCTGCATGCTGAAAACACATTAATCCCTCAGTGGGGAATGTGTTGAAAATGACTGGATGTTTTATGCTAAATTATAGCACAAGCTGACTGTGGTGGTAGGATAAGAGTTGGTTATGCAACTGTGAAGGTATAGGGTAGTAGGCCAAGGAATCACTACAGATTGAATGGTATCCTAGGGCAAGCAAACTTTAACATATTTGATGTGGTTTTGTGCTCAATCTGCTGAAGTACAATCAAGGCAAGTCCAGAATCAAGTGAAGCTGTAGACTGGACTTTATCCTATACCTCTCTCTGGAAATCTTTTTTTCACACCATATCTCCAACTTATTAACAGAAACACTGACATGAGGAACAACATGTGGAGATGGTTTTTAGAAAAGTAAGGTACATATTACTTATTGTTAACTATTTCAGATATCATAGGGTGTATGTGCACATATTTGAGAAAACAATCACAGATAAAATGAAATCTCCTGTTTAATTTTTATTATCACATTCTTTGCCTTTCCCAGAGTTAAGACACTCTTGAGTATTTTTTTCCTTCTCCATGAAAGATTTTATTCTACTACTGGATATGTATTTATACATAAATGAAATGAGTATTATTTAGTGTGGTATTAAGCTTTATAAAGCATGAAAAGAAGACAACAAAATACAAAAAAAAATGATTAAAGGATATAGTGTGTTAGTGATAAGTGCTAACAGAAAACATAAAATGTGAAAGGGTGCTAGGGTGATGTTCAGGCAAGGCCTCCCTGAAAGGCAAATATGTGAAGATAAACCGTGGCGGAGAGAGTTGTGTGGCTCTCTAGGGAACGCATTTCAGGTACAGAGAACAAGTGTGAAAATACCAGTGACAGAACGTCCTTGGTAGGGTCAAGGAGCATCAAGACAGCCAGTGTGATGTGTGAGGAGAAAATGAGGGACAAATGATGAGCGAAATCTGAGAAGGATAGGGGTTGTGAATCATTTATTGTAGTAAAACATCCCACGAAACCTATGTTTTGTAATTGGCCTTTTCTCTGATTGAGATCCAATATCTTTATGGTGCTTTTTCTTTTTTTAAAGAGAGAGAGAGGGGCAGAGAGAGTGAGAGAAAGAGAGAGAAAGGCAGAATCAACTTTATTTTTAGTTTTTCATCTGGTTTTCCTTGCTCTGATGCTTAATTGTGTATGTGGTGCTGGGATTTGAACCCAGGTCCTCACACATTCCAGGCAAGCATGATACCGTTGAGCCACAACTCCAGGCCCCTTTATGGTGTTTTGAGCAGATGTGAAATGAGGAATTGAAACCATTAGTGATAGATTACTCTTTTTCCTCTTTGTACCAGAGATTGAACCCAGAGGTGTTTAACCACTGAACCATATCCTCAGCCTTTTTTATTTTTTATTTTGAGACAGAGTCTCACTAAGTAGCTGAGGATCTTGCTTAATTGCTCAGGCAGGCTTTGAACTTGCAATCCTTCTTTCTCAGCCTCCTGAGCCCCTAGGATTACAGGTGTATGCCACCACGCCTGGTGATAGGTAAATTAATTTGAGAACTTTTGCTGTAAAGAGAAACAGAAAAATGGGAGAAATAGATTCAGGAAATTTAAAACATTTCTAAATGGGAGACATTATATCATGTTTATTTGATGGGAATAACCCATCAGAGAGAGGGAGTCTGAAATTATAGCAGGAAAAAAGGGAATTTCCAGAGTTTAGAGCAATCTAGTACTCATTTTTTAATTTTTTGAGAGAGGGAGAGAATGAGAGAATCAACTTTACATTTTATCTGGACACTTAGTTGTACGTGTGGTGCTGGGATTTGAACCTGGGTCCTTGCACATGCCAGAAAAGTGCTCCAACCACTGGGACACCACTCCAGCCCCTGATACTCAACTGTACTAGACAAAGACACATTGTGTCTCCAAGTGGTTGTACCAACTTGCCATCCTAATTGCAGCGCATAAGCATCCATGTACAACTTGCTCAAACTTAGTATTGTCAGATTGTTTTGCTGATGTGATGGATGTATAATAGCATCTTAATTTTTGTTATATTTTCCCTGGTTACTAGTGAATTTAAGTACCATTTCTTTTGTTTAATGGCCAAATTTCTTTTTTCTTTTTTTAAATTTAAATTATTGTTTACATTTTAAAAATTTGTTTGACATAGTCTTACATATTGGAGGGAATCCTTACATATTCATGCATACATGGATATTGACATAGTAAGTTAAGGCCAGTCCTAGTCCAGGATCTCCCTGCCTTCATCCATTCCCTGATCTCATGTCTCCTCTGTAATGCCCCCATGCTATAATTAGAAATGAGTATATCCATGTGTATTAATTTTTGAAATTTCAGAGTTTCTTTGCCTGCCTGTGTATAGTTAGTCAAATTTCTAATGGAAAGTGATGTCTTCCTGTAAAGGTCATAGTCCTTTCCTGACTCATATCAAGTAATTCTTTATATAATATGACTATGAATCTCTTTGCAGATAATGGGAGGCAGACGTTTTTCCATTCCATTTCTTGCCTTCTGATTTTAACTACTTATCAAGTTCATATACATAGTTATGATAAACATTTTTATGATTTCAAATTTTAAACAAATGTTTTATGAATTTAGATTTTAAAATTGTTTTATTGTGGCATCTATTGCTTTATGAAATTCTTCCTTATCTTAAATCCAGTAAGTTATTTTCCTACCAAATCTTTGAAAGATGTTCAAGATGTTGTTTTCCTCACATTTGTGCCTTTAATTATCTTGGAAATCAGTTTTGCAATTTCTACAAACTATTGTTATTTTATTTATTTGTCCTGGAACCTAGTTTTACTAGTTAATTTGTTAATTTTTTTTCATAAGGAGAACCCTTTGGTCCTGCATGATTTAGTGGATACTCCATTATCTTTCTCTTCTGATTTTGTTTGCTATCCCTGTCCTGTGTCTAAAGTCCAGAAAGTTTTAAGTCTGTTTCTGATATTTCTTTATTGTCTATGTGTCTGTCCTTGTAGCAACCTTATGCTGCTTTTATTCAATATACTTTTAATAAGCATTAAATATAATGATGGATTATTGAATTTATAGGTGAATTTGGAGTGAATAAACATCTTAATAATTGTATCTCTTGCCATCCATTAGTTGGTATATCTATACAGTTTTGTGCTCTTTTGTGCCTTTAAATATTGTCTCATATTTTTTTTCTTAAAGGTCTTCCACATCTTTTGTGACAGGTATTTTCAGATACTTATATATTTTCTTACTCTTAAATATGACATATTTTTCTATAATATTTTTTATTTGGTTATTACTAGCATATGGAGATACTAATGGTTTTGATGAATTTATCTTGCATTCAGAAACCTTGCCAAACTTGTGAATACTAATCTAATACACCGTCCATAGTTTGTTTTGAATTTTCTGTGTAGATAACAGGTTCTCCTCTGAACTTCTTATTTTCTAATTCTAGTTTTTGATTTTTCATTGATAAGAGGTGATGAAATATAATCTTGTATTGGTATTGTTTTAATGAGATTATTCCTAAAATTTTTGTTATTAGGCACAGTGCTCACTATAAATTTGTTAAATACCTTTGATCAAGTTAACAGCCATTCATTGTTTGATAGTGATTTTTTCATGACTTATAAATGGTTATCTATGTCCATTGTAATACTGCTACTTCTATGTCCATCGTAATACTGCTACTTTCCCTTATAGTCTACAAATGTTGAGTGTGAGAGTGATAGCTTTGGAGATGCTAAATCACCCTTCCTTTCCTGAGATAAAACCTATTTGCTTATGAGTCACCTACAATACTATTGTGCTAAATTTGATTTGTTCGTATGTTTTGGGGATTTTTTTCTATAATCAAAAGTAATATTGGTTTGGAAGTTTTCTTGGACTATTCTAGCCTTATTTGTTTAAACCGCACTATTCTCAAAGCATTCTGAATCAGCATTTCTTCTTTTTTCTGTTTTCTGAAACAGTTTGCATAACAAATAAATTATTTGTTTAAAGTTCGGGAAACTTATAATACCATCTGTCTTGCTGGAGTGATGGCTCAGGGGTTATGGTGCTTGCCTGGCATGCACGAGGACGTGGGTTTGAACCCCAGCTCCACATACACAACTAAGCATTGGAACAACAAAAACCAGATGAAAAACTAAATAAAATTGATTTTGTCTTTCTCTATTTCACTGTCCTTCTCTCTTTAAAAATAAATAAAATAATATAAAACCATCTGTGTTTTGGTCTAAGTCTTGATTGTCCATTCAAGTAACTTAATAATAAGTCATATATTTAAATTTTATATTTTCTCCAGAAAGATATATATCTCACATCCATTTAAAATTTGTTATAATAATTTTCTGTAGTTCACTTGTGATTTTAAACCCAAACTGTGTTTCTAATTATGTTCCCCTTTCATTGCTAATATTTTTACTAGTACCTTATCTTTGTCCCTTTCTTTCTCCCTCTGTCCCTCACTATCTTTTTTAAAATCTATTTTTGTTAGATGCTTTATCAAAGTTTCAACTTTTGATTTGCAGCTATCTGCTATTGCTTTTTCTATTTCATTAATTTATGTTACTCTCCATTTTTTTTCTTGATATTTAGAAATTCTCTGATTTGGTCTGTTACACTTTTTGTAGCATATTAGATTTAAAACTTAACCTATTTACAATTTTTTTCCTTTCCCATAAATGCATTTAAGGCTAAAACATTTCCTCCAGATATTCCTTAACCATATACCATTACTTATATATAGCACTTTCGTTATTTTTCACTATTAAATGTTTCATAAATTTTATTGCCATTTCTTCTTTAGTATATTAAAGTTTATAAACATGCTTTATTTTTGCTTCTTAATCAAATTGCATGTCAGAGAAGAAGATATGTATGATGTGGATTGTTTATAATTTTGCTGAGTCTGTCATTATGGATTTTTATTCCACAGTCAATTTTTATAGATGTTCTTTGTTTTCCCTCTGTGAAAAGAATATTCATTTTCCCTTTGTGGTCTGTAGGATTTTATACTTATTAGGTAATTATTATTGATTTTGTGGGCTTATAGTCTCTAAGATTTATGCTTTTTTCCTATTTCATTCACTACTATAAATATATATATAATTATTCTAATTGTACGTATTTATGTGATACAGTGGGGTAATTTGATACATGTGTATAATGTTTCATGATCAAATCAGGGTAGTTAACAGGGAAGTAGTAAGTTCTTACGTTCATTTACTGGTTTCTGACACAGAGATATTAAAATTTCCCAAAATGATGGATTTTTTGGCTTTTACATGTAATTCTGTCTGCTTATTCTTTGGATATTATATAAGTGTTTGTTATGTTATTAATAAATTTTTCTCTTATGTTGTACTATTTGTGCTCCTGTTAATGATTTCTGCATCAGATTCTAACTTGTCTGGTATTACTGTTTCCACTTTTAGTAGCTGAGTTCCCAGTCATTAATGCCTGCCTCTGCCTTTGGACAAAGTAAGCTCCTGGCTTTATTTCATGTTTGTTGTTTTGCTCCATAGAGATTCAATTTCTGTTCCACAGAGATGTTTATGTTTTGAGTCTGGCTATTTTAAAATCATTATATTTTATTAATCATTATTACGTGTTTGGAAGAGAGGAGGTGTGTAAAAAATATGAATTCTTAGTTCTCCTGACTCTGTGACTAGCATTTTTATTTGGAATATAGAATGCTATTTTTTAAAGTGCGATCTGCAAAATATTAGTATTGTATTCATACAGAATTTGTGACAAATACCTATTCTTTGGACTTCCACCTGATTTAGCACCTTGGAGTGGTAGTATGGTACTCGGGAGTCTTCATTTTAAAGCAGTTCTGCAAATGACTTTCATGTGCACTGAAGTCCATGAACCACTAGTCCAGGACACGATGCAAAACATTGCCATGCTTCTAACCTTTCATAATATTACTCTGAATATTCTGAGAGATGGTTCTGCTTTTATGAGCTTGAATGATTCCCAGGTGGGTTAGATGAACAGCACTGTTGAGGAAGCTGTAGGATTGCTATAGCTACTGGGGAAACATATCCATGAGTTTTGTGATGAGCAGGGTGCTGTAGTTTTTGACATAATACTCCTTTAAGCTTCGATTCTTCATATGTGACATGAGTTCGATAGATTTGTCATGTTTAAAAAGTGAGATTATCTGTGTCTGACATCTAATACATGTTACCTATATCATTGTTACAAGAGAGGCATGGAGCAAAAACTATGGCAAGCTTAAGCTTTGCACAAAAAAATTTAAAATTATGCCTAATGTCTTAGCATAGGAAATAGTATGTTTTGGATGAAGAGTGATAGAATGCTAAAGAGTTTGAATAAGTAAAAACAGCTATATAAAGAATGACTTGTATCAGACTTCAGTTATAGGTTAGAACTCATGTTTTAATAATCATTTGTTTAATTTTTATACCTATTTGACATCTAATTACATTCTACAACAAAAATTAAGCAAAATCAGTTTTTAGTTTCTTGAAAATCAATAGGTGTAACTGAATGAATTGGCATTTTCAATAAGAAGTGCACTGACATTCCATTAATCTCAGATATTAAAAATGTTTTTAGCATTGAAAAAATGCATGATTATGATTGATCACTGGCTTACCACCTCTCATTAATTCATACATTTGGAAGGAATACTTTTAGGTGCATGAAATCTGGTTAAAATTTGAAATATAGTTGCAAACATAAGTTTAATTTAAAGGATAGATCAGGATGGCCAAAAAGACAAATGTAGGAAAAATTTTCAGCAGATCTTCTCATCTGTATTTCTTTAGAAATAAGGCTCATTAACATTCAGAGTGTTTAAATTCCTGTCTCTAGTAGAAATAGTCCCAGCCTTGACTCCCAGTTCTGTTGCTTTCTAACAGAGTGATTGAACTGTTCTCCCAGTCTTTCTGAGTCTTGGTTCCTTTGCTATAGCACTGGGAACATGATAGTACCTATATCATGGGACTCCAGTAAGAATCAAATGAATTAATGCATTTAAAGCTTTTGGAGCAGTGTCTCAACTTAGCCTTATTGGTAATTGCTAGCTAAATTGTTTTCATGAACTCGTTACCTAACATGTTCTAGAAATCATCACTCTTTTCTAGTGTCTTCTTTAGTCTGTAAAAATTGTAATACAACTAACATTGATTAAGTACTTAATGAGTTGAGCAGGTCCTATTAGTACCAGTTCACAGTTAAGGAAACTGAAGCACAGAAAAATAGAGATGAATGGGTGGACACAGCAGCCACGATTTGAACTTGTTTATTGTGCTCTGAGAGTTCATGTTTCTCACCATAATCTCTAGGCATTGGGGAAGGAAACATTTGTCAATTTTTGAAGGATGACCAGTTCAGAAGTTATGAATCCTGAGCTGTAGTTCAGCTTCTTGAAGAAAAGCTTTTATCAACTTATTCTCAATGGGTGAAATATTATCAATTAATTATTATTTCAATAATATCTATGCCCTGGGGCTGGAACAGTGGCTCGGTGGTTACAGCGCTTGCCGGCCATGCACAAGTACTCAAGTTCAAACCCCAGCACCCACATACACAGCTAAGGGTCAGAGCAACGAAAGCCATGTGAAAAATTCCATAAAATTTTATTCTCTCTCTCTCTCTCTCTCTTTCTTTCTTTCTCTCACTGTCCTTCTCTCTTAAAATAATAATAATATATGTGCCCTGCTATTTTTTCTCTTACTCCCTCTCTTTCTTCCCATGCCCAGCTCTTTATCTATCCATCCTTAGCCAGGAATATTTGGCAGTCTCTATGTAATTGAGACAGGAATCTATAATGGGACATGGACCAAATTTATTATACATTGTTTCATTTATTTCTATAAAAGTAGCTCTTAAAATATCTTCTATCTTAAACTAAAATTTCATACTGGAAGGTCTAAATTACTAAAGACCACATTTGCCATCTTTCATCAAGAGAAATTGATTTTCAACACATAACTTTAAGGGTATCTTCAGGTATGTTCATTTTTTCTCCACAGAGTGCAAAGATTAATTTACCATCACATCAATAAGAAGGAGTGATTATGACAAACTCCTGAGTAGAGTTGAGTCATTAAAAGTAAGCAAGAGATATTTCACAGGTCAAGTATTTTGTCTGGGAACCTCGCCCTAGCTATTAGTTTAAAATTGCAGCTCTTCAAGGCAATTTAATTCTGGTAGACTGATCTTCCCTTGTACAAGTTTTATTTTTTTATTTTTTTAAGAGATTGGGTAGGGAGGAGTGATTGGCAGATTGGCACTCGCTCTTTCTCAGGAGGATAGGATCTAAATTTGTGATCTCATGACCTAAAAAGCTAGTGTTCCTTCCTGTGTTCAGAGTCCTTTAAGGCCATCATTTATTGCATAGAGATAAATTATGGGATTGGTCTGAAACACTAGAAGCAGTATTTCTGTAAGCGATTTTCTAAACAGCAAAATTTGTTTATAGAACAATAAATGCTTAGTTTAAAAAAATGATGAGAGAGAAAGAGAAAGAGAGAGAAAATCAATTCCATTTATTTTTCATCTGGTCTTCATTGCTCTGACACTTTGCCATGTATGTGGTGCTGGGGTTCAAACCTGAGTCCCTGTGCATGCAAATCAAGTGCTTCAACTGCTGAGCCACCGCTCCAGCCCCAGTAAATACTTACTTTTGACTAAAGACAACCCTTGGTTTAATGATCCTGTAAACATTAAATATAGTTTCATACAGTTGTAAAAAAGCTGTACTTTTGCAAAGTGTTCTTGAATGCAACTTTAGGATCTGATTTAGTATCCTAGAAGTTACACTGGAACTACATTTTTTCAGCCTGCTTTCAGGTTGACCATGGATTTGGTCAAAAGAATTCCCTTTATGGTTAATGTTAGAGACATCTGAAGTCCCCCTTTTCCAAAAACATTCCTTAAAATATTTATCATCTAGTGTAGGCCAAGCAGTGGGACATGAGGTCAGAGATACAAGGATAAATCATGGCCTCTCTCATTTTTGTAAAAAGAAACTCATTCCAAAGGGAGCATTTGATCTTTCATGACTAACTATATGACTTTGGATACATTATTTAACCTCTTTGAATCTGTTTATTTATCCATAAAATGGAACAATATTTATTCACAAATATTCATTGAGCACTTCCTGTCGAATAGGGGACTACTCCATGTTTCATATTCTAAGGATCGCAGGGTTAAAGGAGATGTTGGTGGCACACAGCTGGCACTCAGGGGTTGGTAAGTTATAGCTATCATCTTCTGCCTTTCAATTTATTTTAGTTTAATCAACACGCTTTTCTAGAGAAGAATTGGTTCATGTTAGGTCTTTGCTGATCTCCTTGCAAATTCTGGACTCCTGAAAGTGGAAGTGTTTATTAGGTTTGTGTACTAGTTTAAAAGCAAAAGAATTTGAATGGTTTTAAGCATGATTGGTATTCCTTGGTTAGCTGAGTTCTCACCATTCTCTTGTATGTCACCCTAGGCTTGTGGCTTTCAGCCTTAGGTCAACATTAGAATTGATGCGGGGTTTTTTGAGATGAGGCTGGATTCTCTGCTCCCATTGGCAAATGAAGTCTGGGCCAACTACAGATTCCAGCAGCCAAAATAGCCCACTTCTAGTGTTTGCAGCTATTCCCACCTAAAATTGTGAATTTGGTCTGGCTGTAGGTTTCTGAGGTTGAGATAGTGTTAGCAGCTCTCCAGCTAATAGCTGGGTGTTGCAGCTCTTGGTGTGGTGGAAATTCACCCCAGGAATTCCGTGCCAATCTTCTGGGTTCTTGTCTCATGAATTTGAAGAATAAAATCCACTGAGAACTAAGGAAGGAGGAGTAAAAAGGAGTAGATTTATTTAAGGAAGGAGAACAGAGACTCTGCAAGGCGGAGGGGTACCTAGAAGCAAGGGGTACCTAGAAGCAGGACACCGTCTAATGGAGGTTAGGCCAGGGGTTATATTGATTTGGGGTATGAGTGTAATTAACATTCATGCAAAGCAGGCATTGAGAAATGCATCTACATCATTGGTTGGACCCTATGCAAAGCAGGCATTGAAGCTAAGCACTAAAGTCATGGGTTAAAATCTATGCAAAATAGGTAGCAATTTTTTCCAAGTTCCCATCTGTGTCCACCCCCACTACTTAGTTTCCCCCTTCTGGGACAAAGAGTTGCTACCACAGGTGAGCCTATGGTCATTTGCTTATGAAGGCCCTGAGGCTACTGGTTAATGGATCTCTACTGGCCACCTTCAGGTGTGTTTGAATGGGGCCCAAGGTCCTGACTACCTAGCCATTTTACTATCTCTCCTAAAACTGTCTCAGAATCACTTGGGATCACTTAAATATCGGGATTCTCAGACTGCATCTCACATCAACCTTTGAGGTGGAAACCAGAAATGAGTATTATCTTAAATTCTTCAGATAACTCTAATGTGTAGCAAGGACTGAGAACAATTTGGGGGCTCATTTCATCTATTTATGTGAATTGTGTAGCTCCCCAAGACAATGGATGTCAATACTAAAAGGTGGTCCTGTTGATGTGGGGTTTTTGAATGAGGCCAGATTCTCTGCTCCCACTGTGACTGAAGAGGGACTTGCCAAAGAATTCCATAGCCGAAGTAGCCCATTTTCCATGTTTGCAGCTCTTCCCATTTAGAACTGAGAATTTGGACTTGTTGCAGTTCCCTCAGGTCTCTACAGCCCAAAAGTCTTAGCAGCTACCCAGCTAAGAGCTAGGATTTCCCACGGCATGTTGCAGCTCTTGGTGTGGAAGCACACCCCAGAAATTCGGCACGGATCTTCTGGGTCCTTGTCTCGGGATTTGAAAAATAAAATCCATGGACAACTACGGAAGGGGCAGTAAAAGGAGTAGGATTTATTTAGGAACATTAGGGGGATGGCTCTATAGGATTCTCAGAGGTGTAGGGAGGGGGATGGGGAGGGGGAGGGTATATGAAGAACTCATAGGAGACTGGAAATCGGGAAGAGGGGGGAACCATCCCAGAAGCCGATGTCATTCCTCCACAAACTATCCATTCCATGCATGAGC